>JBBDGP010003837.1:0-296163 GCA_037952835.1 Lithobates septentrionalis
CTGTGTTGATTGTCAACACAGGGCTCTGGGCTGTGACACAGCCAGTCAATAGGTCCCGGCCATGAATCACTGGTTGGGATCTGCTGACATACTCCCACTGTGTCAAATCACAGGGGAGTAGGCGGGCAGGGGCATGTACCCGAAACCCTAAGCCTAGATTCACACTATAGCAATGTGAGAACCAGTGCGATTCCAGCGCCGGTTCCCGCATCGCATCTCTCCCGCAGGCAGTTCACGCTGCCCTCTGAGAACCGCTGCGGGTGTCAATAGAATGTTAATGACACCCCCGGATCGGTTTGCAGATTGCGGTGCGAACTGTGGATTCGGACAGGAATCAGATCGAATGGGTGAGACGGGTTGGCAAGTGGTTAATTACCAATGGTATTTGTAATATGCAGCATGAAGGGGTTAATGTGTATTATCAATGCTGCATTAGTTACAAGTGGCAGTTAATGAACCCCTTTGTGTTGCATTAGTGGCATCACTGATAATTAACTGCTGCAGTATGCAGGGGTTAATTAACACTGACACTGGTGCCACTAATGCAGCCCAAAGGGGTTAAATAACTGCCACATTGATAATACACATTAAACTACCCTTCATGCATATTAAAAAAATACCATTGGTAATATATCAACCGCCCCCAAAAAAGGAGTTAACAAATTCATCTGCAGATGGCTTACTTACTATTGCTCGGTTCCTCCTCCTCTAGATCACACTCGCTCCTGTCGAGAAACGTCCCCTATCTGATAGTGTCCGCCCTGTACTGCGCATGCGCACAAAGGAGACCCCGAAAGTCTCCGAAGATGAACGGCTGTTCAGGGCGGACCTTTCTCGTCGGAACAGCGCTGCGCCTGCGCAGTACAGGGCGGACAGCCCAACACCAGGGACAGATTAAGAGCAACATGGGCCTGGTGCTAAGGATTTTGGTGGGCCTTTTTATGAAAATAAATAAAATGAAAAACGCAAACAATTCTTTGTTGAATTAAATTAAAGAGAGAGAGGGGTGTGAGAGAGTGGTTGAGAGAGAGAGAGGGGGGGTTATAGCGCGATAGGGGGGCTGAAAGAGTGGGGATGAGAGGGAGGGGAAAAGAGAGAGAAAGGCGTTGAATGAGAGAGAGGGGACGAGAGAGGGTGAAAGAGAGAGAGAGAGAGGGTAGTAGGAAAGAGGGGGTTGAAGGGGGCAAGATAGAGAACAGGGTGAAAGAGAGGGGTTGAGAGAGAGAGAGAGGGGGGTGAGAGTGAGGGGGTGAGTCTGTGGCATAGTACATTACACGGGGGGGGGGGGGGGGGGGGGAATAGCACAGTACATTACATGGTTGGCGCTACACATTACATGGTGGATACATGGATACAGCACATTTAATGGTGGGCGAAGCACAGCACATTACATGGCGGGCACAGCACATTACACAGGTAGGCACAGTACATTATATGGTGGGCACAGTACATGACATGGTTGGTACTGCACAACACAGCACATTGCATGGTGGGCACAACACAGCACATGCACACGGTGGGCACAGGACCTTATATGGTGGGCACAGCACATGACATGGCGGGCACAGCTGAGCACATTACATGGTGGGCACTGCACATTACAAGTGGGCACTGCACAGCACATTATATGGTGGGCACAGCATACGATATGGTGGGTACTGCACATGGCATGGTGGGCACTGCACAGCACATGACAAGGTGGGCACTGCATGACACCACATGATATGGTGGGCACTGCATGACACAGCACATTACATTGTGAGCACAGCACATTAATTGGTGGACACCGCACATGACATGGTGAGCCCTGCATAGGGCATTCTATTGTGGGTACTGCACAGCACATGCCATGGTGGACAATTTACAGCACATTACATGGTAAGCACTGCATGGTGCAGCACATGACATGGTGGGCACAACACAGCACGACAGGGTGGGCACTGCACAGTAATTTACATGGTGGCCACTGCACATGACATGGTTGGCACTGCATGGCACAGCACATTACATTGTGGGTACAGTGCATTACATGGTGGGCACTGCATGGCACAGCACATGATGTGGGGGGCACAGCGCATTACATGGTGGGCCCTGAATGGCACAACACATTACATGGTGGGCACTGCATGGCATAGCACATTTCATGGGCAATGCAACTGCACATTACATGTTAGAAACTGCACATGACATGGTGGGCACTGCTGAACAGCACAGTACATTACACAGTGGTCACAACACACTACATGCTAGGCACACACATGGCAGGGTGGGCACAACACATGACATGGTGGGAACTGCACATGACATGGTGGGATCACTGCATGGCACATCACATTACATGGTGGGCACTGTACATTACTTGGTGGGATCACTGCATGGCACAGCACATGACATGGTGGGCACAGCACATTACATGGTGGGCACAGCACATTACATGGTGGGCACTGCACATGACATGGTGGGCACTGCACATGACATGGTGGGCACTGCAATGTACAGCACATGACATGGTGGGCACTGCAATGTACAGCACATTACATGGTGGGCACTGCACATTACATAGTGAGCACTGCAATGCACAGCAAATTACATAGTGGGCACAGCACATTACATGGGGGGCACTACAATACACAGCACATGACATAGTTGGCACAGCACATCACATGGGGGCACTGCAATGCACAGCACATGACATAGTTGGCACAGCACATTACATGGGGGCACTGCAATGTACAGCACATTACATGGGGGGCACAGCACATTACATGGGGGCACTGCAATGCACAGCACATGACATAGTTGGCACAGCACAGTACATGGGGGGCACTGCAATGCACAGCACATGACATAGTTGGCACAGCACATTACATGGGGGCACTGCAATGTACAGCACATTACATGGGGGGCACAGCACATTACATGGGGGCACTGCAATGCACAGCACATGACATAGTTGGCACAGCACATTACATGGGGGCACTGCAATGCACAGCACATGACATAGTTGGCACAGCACATTAATGTGCTGTGCATTGCAGTGCCCCCATGTAATGTGCTGTGCCCCCCGTGTAATGTGCTGTACATTGCAGTGCCCCCATGTACATGGGGGGCACAGCACATTACATGGGGGCACTGCAATGCACAGCACATGACATAGTTGGCACAGCACAGTACATGGGGGGCACTGCAATGCACAGCACATGACATAGTTGGCACAGCACATTACATGGGGGGCACTGCAATGCACAGCACATGACATAGTTGGTACAGCACATTACATGGGGGGCACTGCAATGCACAGCACATGACATAGTTGGCACAGCACATTACATGGGGGGCACTGCAATGCACAGCACATGACATAGTTGGCACAGCACATTACATGGGGGCACTGCAATGCACAGCACATTACATGGGGGGCACAGCACATTACATGGGGGGCACAGCACATTACATGGGGGCACTGCAATGCACAGCACATGACATAGTTGGCACAGCACATTACATGGGGGCACTGCAATGCACAGCACATGACATAGTTGGCAAAGCACATTACATGGGGGCACTGCAATGTACAGCACATTACATGGGGGGCACAGCACATTACATGGGGGCACTGCAATGCACAGCACATGACATAGTTGGCACAGCACATTACATGGGGGCACTGCAATGCACAGCACATTACATGGGGGGCACAGCACATTACATGGGGGCACTGCAATGCACAGCACATGACATAGTTGGCACAGCACATTACATGGGGGGCACTGCAATGCACAGCACATGACATAGTTGGCACAGCACATTACATGGGGGCACTGCAATGTACAGCACATGACGTGGTGGGCACAGCACATTACATGGGGGCACTGCAAGGCACATGACATGGTGGGTACAGCACATTACATGGGGGGCACTGCAATGCACAGCACATGACATGGTTGGCACAGCACATTACATGGGGGCACTGCAATGCACAGCACATGGTGGGCACAGCACATTATATGGGGCACTGCAATGCACATGACATGCTGGGCACAAGAGCACATTACATGGGGGGAAGCAGCAGTCTTTCCACTAGCGCAATAAAACACCTCCCTAACAAATGTACTAACCTTATCTCCCGGGCTCCTGCTGGTTAGGACATCAGCGCCCCTCCCCCAGACAGCTCCCAGACACTGAGGACGATCTGTGTGAATGAACAGATCCTGTGATAGGAGTCAGGCATGGACAGAGACAGGACTCGGCTGCACTGACTCTTGTCTCCTCCATGTGAGCACAGAGGGCTCCTCCTCTTCCTTCAGGAAGGCACACAGATATTCATAAGCCACTGCCATGGGCCTATATTGAGGGAGGGGCCTGGAGCTGCAGCTCCACCAGCCCCTATGTTAATCCGGCCCTGCCCAACACTATCCCATAGGGGGGGGGGACTTTCTTGTCAGAACAACGGCAGTCGGGCGGAGATTGCTCTGTCTGACAGGGAAGTGAAGGGCTCGTCCTCGCTGTGCACTAGCGCATGGCACAGACATCATAGCAGCTCTGACTGGCTGTGCAGTATTCTGTGTGTACAGTCCAGCCACTTCACCTGCGCCCCCCTTCCTCTAGTAATTTGTCCCGCCCAGGGCATCCGCCCCTTCCGCCCCTGCCTTGTACCGGCCCTGTGTCCTGGTGACAATGAGCTCCCCCCCCCCATTCCCTCTATGGGTGTCACCAGGGCAGGAAGTGAGGGAGAATCACTGCAATGGGGGTCACAGATGTGGCAGCATGTATAATGTGTTCCCACTTTAGACACAAAAACAGAAACAATTTTGTCTGGAACATGAGAGTAATGAGTCATTGTAATATAATGAGATATATTGTAATGTGATGGCCCTTTATCTGGCTCATCACTGACCCGGTACAATGATATAGATAGGAGCTCCTCCTCGGTCTATACATACAGCGGTCACTGTCCCGGCTCCGGACTCTCCTGCAGCTTCTCTGGATACTACAACTCCGGGCAGAGATGTGTTTACATGTCTTGTTGCTAGGAGACCGGCCCGGCTTCCTTTACGGTGTTTCGTCAGATTAAGCGACCCGTCAGAATGTGTAACGGAAGTGACGTTCCGTCGCCGCCATCTTGCTACACCCCGCACTCCTCCATGGTAAGGATACACTGAGAAGGGGGAAAGCGGACATCTTGTTACACCCACCGGAGGTTTTTTTTTTTTCATTTTTCACTTATTTTTAACAGTAAAGTGGGTTTATATAGAGAAATACAGTGCTTACAACTCAGTCTGACTGGTTAGATGTTGAATGTTAAAAGCAGCGAACTTCTGTCAGATTAGCAAACCTATGGGATGAGCAGGCTTACCGCTGCTTTTAAAATTTCAGCATCTAACCAGCAGGAGTTCTAAGTACTGTATTTCATTATAGAAACTCACTTTACTGTTAAAATAAATGTAGAATGCAAAACTCCGCTGGGTGTAACAAAATGTCAGCTTTCCCCTTCTCAGTGTATCCTTACTATGGAGGGGTGCGTGGTGTAGCAAGATGGCGGCGACGGTACTTTACTTCCGTTATACATTCTGACGGGTCGCTATATCTGATGAAACATCTTCAACAAGCGAGGCTCAAACAGCGGTCAACGTGGGCAGAGCGCCCCCTGCTGTATGGAAAGATGAATGTCGTGCGAACGGGACGAGGAGCCTAACCACGCCCAAGTTGTCGAAAAGTTGCGCCCACCACTCAAGATCTCCTCTTTTTTTGGTCACGCCCACACGCTAAGGCCGTTTCCAGGCACCGGCTGAAAGATCCGCCCCCATGGCTCCGAGGGGTGACGTCAGAGCCGAGCTACAGCCTGTCAGCTGCGGACGGGCGATGGAGGCGTCACGTGACTGGGGTGACGCAGCTGTCTGCAGCGACGTGGAGTCATGGCGGCTGTGATCCAGTGAGAGGAGAGAGAGCGGGAGAGACGGTGAGTGGTGCCCACCTACCTACTGACACCTACCTCCGCCTCCATCTCACTGACACCCACCTACCTACTGACACCACCTACCTACCTCCTCCTCACTGCACACTGACACCTACCTCCTCCTCCTCACTGACATCTACCTCCTCCTCCTCACTGCACACTGACACCTACCTCCTCCTCCTCCTCACTGCACACTGACACCTACCTCCTCCTCCTCACTGCACACTGACACCTACCTCCTCCTCCTCACTGACATCTACCTCCTCCTCACTGCACACTGACACCTACCTCCTCCTCCTCACTGCACACTGACACCTACCTCCTCCTCACTGCACACTGACACCTACCTCCTCCTCCTCACTGACATCTACCTCCTTCTCCTCACTGCACACTGACACCTACCTCCTCCTCCTCACTGCACACTGACATCTACCTCCTCCTCACTGCACACTGACACCTACCTCCTCCTCCTCACTGCACACTGACACCTACCTCCTCCTCCTCACTGCACACTGACACCTACCTCCTCCTCACTGCACACTGACACCTACCTCCTCCTCACTGCACACTGACACCTACCTCCTCCTCCTCACTGCACACTGACACCTACCTCCTCATCACTGCACACTGACACCTACCTCCTCCTCCTCATCACTGCACACTGACACCTACCTCCTCCTCCTCATCACTGCACACTGACATCTACCTCTTCCTCGCTGACACCTACCTCCTCCTCCTCACTGCACACTGACACCTACCTCCTCCTCCTCACTGCACACTGACACCTACCTCCTCCTCACTGCACACTGACACCTACCTCCTCCTCCTCACTGCACACTGACACCTACCTCCTCCTCCTCCTCCTCCTCACTGCACACTGACACCTACCTCCTCATCACTGCACACTGACATCTACCTCTTCCTCGCTGACACCTACCTCCTCCTCCTCACTGCACACTGACACCTACCTCCTCCTCCTCCTCCTCACTGCACACTGACACCTACCTCCTCCTCCTCCTCCTCCTCACTGCACACTGACACCTACCTCCTCATCACTGCACACTGACATCTACCTCTTCCTCGCTGACACCTACCTCCTCCTCCTCACTGCACACTGACACCTACCTCCTCCTCCTCACTGCACACTGACACCTACCTCCTCCTCACTGCACACTGACACCTACCTCCTCCTCCTCACTGACATCTACCTCCTTCTCCTCACTGCACACTGACACCTACCTCCTCCTCCTCACTGCACACTGACATCTACCTCCTCCTCACTGCACACTGACACCTACCTCCTCCTCCTCACTGCACACTGACACCTACCTCCTCCTCACTGCACACTGACACCTACCTCCTCCTCACTGCACACTGACACCTACCTCCTCCTCCTCCTCACTGCACACTGACACCTACCTCCTCATCACTGCACACTGACACCTACCTCCTCCTCCTCATCACTGCACACTGACACCTACCTCCTCCTCCTCATCACTGCACACTGACATCTACCTCTTCCTCGCTGACACCTACCTCCTCCTCCTCACTGCACACTGACACCTACCTCCTCCTCCTCACTGCACACTGACACCTACCTCCTCCTCACTGCACACTGACACCTACCTCCTCCTCCTCCTCCTCACTGCACACTGACACCTACCTCCTCCTCCTCCTCCTCCTCACTGCACACTGACACCTACCTCCTCATCACTGCACACTGACATCTACCTCTTCCTCGCTGACACCTACCTCCTCCTCCTCACTGCACACTGACACCTACCTCCTCCTCCTCCTCCTCACTGCACACTGACACCTACCTCCTCCTCCTCCTCCTCCTCACTGCACACTGACACCTACCTCCTCATCACTGCACACTGACATCTACCTCTTCCTCGCTGACACCTACCTCCTCCTCCTCACTGCACACTGACACCTACCTCCTCCTCCTCCTCACTGCACACTGACACCTACCTCCTCCTCCTCATCACTGCACACTGACATCTACCTCCTCCTCACTGCACACTGACACCTACCTACTCCTCCTCCTCACTGCACACTGACATCTACCTCTTCCTCGCTGACACCTACCTCCTCCTCCTCACTGCACACTGACACCTACCTCCTCCTCACTGCACACTGACATCTATCTCTTCCTCGCTGACACCTACCTCCTCCTCCTCACTGCACACTGACATCTATCTCTTCCTCGCTGACACCTACCTCCTCACTGCACACTGACACCTACCTCCTCACTGCACACTGACACCTACCTCCTCCTCCTCACTGCACACTGACATTTACCTCCTCCTCCTCACTGCACACTGACACCTACCTCCTCCTCCTCCTCACTGCACACTGACACCTACCTCCTCCTCCTCCTCACTGCACACTGACACCTACCTCCTCCTCACTGCACACTGACACCTACCTCCTCCTCCTCACTGACACCTACCTCCTCCTCCTCACTGCACACTGACACCTACCTCCTCCTCCTCACTGCACACTGACACCTACCTCCTCCTCCTCACTGCACACTGACACCTACCTCCTCCTCCTCACTGCACACTGACACCTACCTCCTCCTCCTCACTGCACACTGACACCTACCTCCTCCTCCTCACTGCACACTGACACCTACCTCCTCCTCCTCCTCCTCACTGCACACTGACACCTACCTCCTCCTCACTGCACACTGACACCTACCTCCTCCTCACTGCACACTGACACCTACCTCCTCCTCACTGCACACTGACACCTACCTCCTCATCACTGCACACTGACATCTACCTCTTCCTCGCTGACACCTACCTCCTCCTCCTCACTGCACACTGACACCTACCTCCTCCTCCTCCTCACTGCACACTGACACCTACCTACTCCTCCTCCTCACTGCACACTGACATCTACCTCTTCCTCGCTGACACCTACCTCCTCCTCCTCACTGCACACTGACACCTACCTCCTCCTCACTGCACACTGACATCTATCTCTTCCTCGCTGACACCTACCTCCTCCTCCTCACTGCACACTGACACCTACCTCCTCCTCCTCACTGCACACTGACATCTACCTCCTCCTCCTCACTGCACACTGACATCTACCTCCTCCTCCTCACTGCACACTGACACCTACCTCCTCCTCACTGCACACTGACATTTACCTCCTACCTCCTCCTCACTGCACACTGACATTTACCTCCTCCTCCTCCTCACTGCACACTGACATTTACCTCCTACCTCCTCCTCACTGCACACTGACATTTACCTCCTCCTCCTCCTCACTGCACACTGACATTTACCTCCTCCTCCTCCTCACTGCACACTGACATTTACCTCCTCCTCCTCCTCACTGCACACTGACATTTACCTCCTCCTCCTCCTCCTCCTCACTGCACACTGACATTTACCTCCTCCTCCTCCTCCTCCTCACTGCACACTGACATTTACCTCCTCCTCCTGCACACTGACATTTACCTCCTCCTCCTCCTCCTCCTCCTCCTCCTCCTCCTCCTCCTCACTGCACACTGACATTTACCTCCTCCTCCTCCTCACTGCACACTGACATTTACCTCCTCCTCCTCCTCCTCCTCCTCCTCACTGCACACTGACATTTACCTCCTCCTCACTGCACACTGACATTTACCACCTCCTCACTGCACACTGACATTTACCTCCTCCTCCTCCTCACTGCACACTGACATTTACCTCCTCCTCCTCCTCACTGCACACTGACATTTACCTCCTCCTCCTCCTCACTGCACACTGACATTTACCTCCTCCTCCTCCTCACTGCACACTGACACCTACCTCCTCCTCACTGCACACTGACACCTACCTCCTCCTCCTCCTCCTCCTCACTGCACACTGACACCTACCTCCTCATCACTGCACACTGACATCTACCTCTTCCTCGCTGACACCTACCTCCTCCTCCTCACTGCACACTGACACCTACCTCCTCCTCCTCCTCACTGCACACTGACACCTACCTCCTCCTCCTCATCACTGCACACTGACATCTACCTCCTCCTCACTGCACACTGACACCTACCTACTCCTCCTCCTCACTGCACACTGACATCTACCTCTTCCTCGCTGACACCTACCTCCTCCTCCTCACTGCACACTGACACCTACCTCCTCCTCACTGCACACTGACATCTATCTCTTCCTCGCTGACACCTACCTCCTCCTCCTCACTGCACACTGACATCTATCTCTTCCTCGCTGACACCTACCTCCTCACTGCACACTGACACCTACCTCCTCACTGCACACTGACATCTACCTCCTCCTCCTCACTGCACACTGACACCTACCTCCTCCTCCTCACTGCACACTGACATTTACCTCCTCCTCCTCACTGCACACTGACACCTACCTCCTCCTCCTCCTCACTGCACACTGACACCTACCTCCTCCTCCTCCTCACTGCACACTGACACCTACCTCCTCCTCACTGCACACTGACACCTACCTCCTCCTCCTCACTGACACCTACCTCCTCCTCCTCACTGCACACTGACACCTACCTCCTCCTCCTCACTGCACACTGACACCTACCTCCTCCTCCTCACTGCACACTGACACCTACCTCCTCCTCCTCACTGCACACTGACACCTACCTCCTCCTCCTCACTGCACACTGACACCTACCTCCTCCTCCTCACTGCACACTGACACCTACCTCCTCCTCCTCACTGCACACTGACACCTACCTCCTCCTCCTCCTCCTCACTGCACACTGACACCTACCTCCTCCTCACTGCACACTGACACCTACCTCCTCCTCACTGCACACTGACACCTACCTCCTCCTCACTGCACACTGACACCTACCTCCTCATCACTGCACACTGACATCTACCTCTTCCTCGCTGACACCTACCTCCTCCTCCTCACTGCACACTGACACCTACCTCCTCCTCCTCCTCACTGCACACTGACACCTACCTACTCCTCCTCCTCACTGCACACTGACATCTACCTCTTCCTCGCTGACACCTACCTCCTCCTCCTCACTGCACACTGACACCTACCTCCTCCTCACTGCACACTGACATCTATCTCTTCCTCGCTGACACCTACCTCCTCCTCCTCACTGCACACTGACACCTACCTCCTCCTCCTCACTGCACACTGACATCTACCTCCTCCTCCTCACTGCACACTGACATCTACCTCCTCCTCCTCACTGCACACTGACACCTACCTCCTCCTCACTGCACACTGACATTTACCTCCTACCTCCTCCTCACTGCACACTGACATTTACCTCCTCCTCCTCCTCACTGCACACTGACATTTACCTCCTACCTCCTCCTCACTGCACACTGACATTTACCTCCTCCTCCTCCTCACTGCACACTGACATTTACCTCCTCCTCCTCCTCACTGCACACTGACATTTACCTCCTCCTCCTCCTCACTGCACACTGACATTTACCTCCTCCTCCTCCTCACTGCACACTGACATTTACCTCCTCCTCCTCCTCCTCCTCACTGCACACTGACATTTACCTCCTCCTCCTCCTCCTCCTCACTGCACACTGACATTTACCTCCTCCTCCTGCACACTGACATTTACCTCCTCCTCCTCCTCCTCCTCCTCCTCCTCCTCCTCCTCCTCACTGCACACTGACATTTACCTCCTCCTCCTCCTCACTGCACACTGACATTTACCTCCTCCTCCTCCTCCTCCTCCTCCTCACTGCACACTGACATTTACCTCCTCCTCACTGCACACTGACATTTACCACCTCCTCCTCCTCACTGCACACTGACATTTACCTCCTCCTCCTCCTCACTGCACACTGACATTTACCACCTCCTCCTCCTCAATGCACACTGACATTTACCACCTCCTCCTCCTCACTGCACACTGACATCTACCTCCTCCTCCTCGCTGAGACCTGCCTCCTCCTCGCTGAGACCTGCCTCCTCCTCCCTGACACCTGCCTCCTCCTCCTCCCTGACACCTGCCTCCTCCTCCTCCCTGACACCTGCCTCCTCCTCCTCCCTGACACCTGCCTCCTCCTCCTCCCTGACACCTGCCTCCTCCTCCTCCCTGACACCTGCCTCCTCCTCCTCCCTGACACCTGCCTCCTCCTCCTCCCTGACACCTACCTCCTCCTCACTGACACCTACCTCCTCCTCACTGACACCTACCTCCTCCTCCTCACTGCACACTGACATCTGCCTCCTCCTCACTGACACCTACCTCCTCCTCACTGACACCTACTTCCTCACTGTACACTGACATCTTCCTCCTTCTCCTCACTGACACCTACCTCCTCCTCCTCACTGCACACTGACACCTACCTCCTCCTCCTCACTGTACACTGACATCTTCCTCCTCCTTCTCCTCCTCACTGACACCTACCTCCTCCTCACTGCACTCTATACTGACATCTAGTTACCCAAAACTGACATTGTGTACGGACACCTACCTCCTCTGCACTGCAGTTCATACTGACACTTGTACACCTCTGTGGGGAGGAGGTAGGTGTCATTTGACCTGCTGTTGTCGTCCTTCTGACCTCCTTTCCCTCCAGTGGGAGCTGGCCTTCCCTTCTCTGCCATGTGATTGGCTTTCAGAAAACACATCTAAACCTCGTCTGTCTGCCCCATATTGGCACCATATCCAATGGAGCATTTGCATTTAGCAGAGTAGTGTAGAGCAGGGACTGGCCAGAGAGAAAGTTGGTCGGATTAAACATGTATTGCCATGAATGTGAACTACTCCATTCCTGTATTTATGTACAAGGTGCACAGCCGTGTGCAGGGGGGTCATCCAGATAGTTTGGCTTACACAGTAATCACGTGATGGGAAATCCACATTACCGCGTCCCTATCCTAAACCGTGACCGGCAGCTGTCAGTGACCGTGTGATCACACCGCTGGGGCAGCGAATGGGTCGGCTGTACACATATATATGGAAGCTTGGCATTAAGGACATTTCACACCTCTGTGCGCCTCTGAATGACTACAACCAATCACAGGGGCATTGTGGAAAACCGCGTGACTTAGCATTATCACAGCGCAGTAATGGTGAATGGGCCCTTTAACCAGAACTTCGCTTTAAACAAAAATGTTTCTAATAGTTAAAGGGTAAGTTCACCTTTTCATAAAAAGGTGAACTAACATTAAATATCCTGGGCACCTCTCTGGACCCTACCGCACAAAATATAGACGAGTATCCATCATAATGCACAGTGGCGTGACCATGCCAACCAATGAGAAGTGCATCTGAGTCTGAAAGGTGTCCTAGAATAACGAATAACTCCTCATTGGTCAGTCACAGTCTTGTGGTTGCTCTGACCAATGAGTGTGTGCCATTGCGAGCATTATGATGGATGCTCACTCCGGGTCTGTGTACTACAGTATACAGGCCACTACAGCAGCAGCGCTGGGTCTGGAGAAGTGGTCAGAATCTTTGGAGTCTGTTAACCTTTTTCATTTTTTTTGAAAAGATGAACTTACCCTTAAAGTACGTTTGGGGGGGGGGGGAGTGTTTGATCCCCTGCTGATTTTTTACGTTTGCTCAAAAGTCTATAATTTTAATGGTTGGTTTCAAGTGAAAGACAGAATAACAACAACAAAAAATCCAGAAAAATGTATTTCAAAAAGTTTATAAATTGATTTGCATTTAATGAGTGAAATGAGTATTTGATCCCCTATCAATCAGCAGGTTTTCTGGCTCCCAGGTGTCTTCTGTACAGGTACTGAGCTGCGATTAGGAGCACTCTCTTAAAGTGAGTGCTCCTAATCTCAGCTTGTTACCTGTATAGAAGACACCTGTCCACAGAAGCAATCAATCAGATTCCAATCTCTCCACCGTGACCAAGACCAAAGAGCTGTCCAAGGATGTCAGGGACAAGATTGTAGACCTACACAAGGCTGGAATGGGCTACAAGACCATCGCCAAGCAGATTGGTGAAAGGGTGACAACAGTTGGTGTGATTATTCACAAATGGAAGAAAAACAAAAATAACTGTCAATCTCCCTCGGTTTGGGGCTCCATGCAAAATCTCACCTTGTGGAGTTTCAATGATCATGAGAACGTGGAGGAATCAGCCCAGAACTACACGGGAGAATCTTGTCAATGATCTCAAGGCAGCTGGGACCATAGTCACCAAGAAAACAATTGGTAACACACTACGTAATGTAGGACTGAAATCCTGCAGACCTGCAAGGTCCCCCTGCTCAAGAAAGCACATGTACAGGCCCGTCTGAAGTTTGCTAATGAACATCTGAATGATTCAGAGGAGAACTGGGTGAAAGTGTTGTGATCAGATGAGTCCAAAATCAAGCTCTTTGGCCTCAACTCAACTCACTGTGTTTTGGAGGAGGAGGAATGCTGCCTATGACCCCAAGAACACCATCCCCACCATCAAACATTATGCTTTGGGGGTGTTTTTCTGCTAAGGGGACAGGACAACTTCACTGTATTCAAGGGACAATGGACGGGGCCATGTACTGTCAAATCTTGGGTGAGAATCTCCTTTTCTCAGACAGGGCATTGAAAATCGGTCCTGGATGGGTATTCCAACATGACAATGACCCAAAACACACGGCCAAGGCAACAAAGGAGTGGCTCAAGAAGTGCATTAAGGTCCTGGAGTGGCCTAGCCAGTCTCCAGACCTTAATCCCGTAGAAAATATGTGGAGGGAGCTGAAGGTGCGAGTTTCCAAACGTCAGCCTCGAAACCTTAATGACTTAGAGAGGATCTGCAAAGAGGAGTGAGGCAAAATCCCTCCTGAGATGTTGTGAAGACATGGTGGCCAACTACAAGAAATGTCTGACCTCTGTGATTGCCAACAAGGGTTTTGTCACCAAGTACAAGTCATATTTTGTGAAGGCGTGAAATACTTATTTCACTCATTAAAATACAAATCAATTTATACCTTTTTTGAAATGCGTTTTTCTGGATATTTTTGTTGTTCTTCTGTCTCTCACTGTTAAAATAAACATACCATTAAATTTATAGACTGATCATTTCTTTGTCAGTGGGCAAACTGTAGCTCCTACTATTTGATGAGCCCTGTGGTGGTGTTATTTCTTTTTGTGCTCTGGTGATTTTGGTAGTTCTGCTTTGGTTGCACTTTGATACATGGTATAGAGCAGCGGTCCCCAACCTTTTTGACACTGAGGACTGGCTGCGTGAAAGAAAATGATGCCAAGGCCTACAGGGGCCACCGTCGCCTGCCAACAGATGCAGCTTGTCACTTGCCAGATGCAGACTGTCACTTGCCACCATCACCTGCCAACAGATGCAGCTTGTCACTTGCCGGGTTGGGGCTTGTCACTTGCCGGGTTGGGGCTTGTCACTTGCCGGGTTGGGGCTTGTCACTTGCCGGGTTGGGGCTTGTCACTTGCCAAGTGAGGGTGGAACAGTGGTGATTCAGGGCATGCAGTGAGAGATATCATCTGTCTGCTCGCCCGCCTAAAACTCAGTGTAGTGTTTGTGGCCGGCTGTGAGGACTGGACGGTGGGGCGGGGCGGGCGGTGAGAGATGACGTCCTCTCTCTGCTCGCACGCAGCACCTGAGACAGTGCTGTTTTTTCGGCCGGCTGTGAGGGTGGAACAGCTGTGATGCGGGGCGTGTGGCAAGAGGTGATGTCATCTCTCTGCTCGCCTGCCGCCATCGAACCTCTGACAGTGCAGCCTTGGCAGCGGCCCGGCAGCAAACAGGCTGTGGCCCGGGGGTTGGGGGCCCCTGGTAAAAGGACAGAGGTTTGGATAAGAGATTGTATTATTTTACAGCTGACCAAACACCTTGAAGCATGGGTGCTCAACCTGCGGCCCTCCAGCTGTTGCAAAACTACAAGTCCCCTGAGGCATTGCAAGGCTGACAGTCACAAGCATGACTCCCAAAGGCAGAGGCATGATGGGAATTGTAGTTTTGTGACAGGCTGAGCACCCATGCCTTAAAGTGACTGTAAAGTCTCGCTTAAAAAAAATAAAATTATATATATCAGACCAAACTGTGAAAAATGTCACATAATGGGGATTAAATACCACCAAAAGAAAGCTCTATTTGTGTGAAAAAATGATACAAATTTCATATGAGAACAGTGTTGCATGACTGCGTAATTGTCATTCAAAGTGTGAGAGCGCTGAAAGATGGCCTGGGCAGGAAGGGGGTGAAAGTGCCCGGTAGGCAAGCGGTAAAGAGAATTATACATTCAGATTATAACCTGTATAACCAGCTTTGAAGAACAAAGAATACTCAAATGAATATTTCTACCAATAGTCTCTTGGAGTATTGGAGCGTCCTTTATAGTAGAACTATAGGCAGGCTGAATGTCCCACAGACATCAATAATAACCTGACAGGGGTTCCAACCCTTCCAAACACTAAACAGGAAAAAGTATTTCTTTTGCTCTTCTGCAGGCGGTATTTAGTGTAAAGTAGTAGTAATTCTGAATGGTAAGTAGTATAGAACGATTATGCGTGTCCCGCTGCCTAGACTGACCAGGGGTGGTCCGAAGAAAGCTCAGTGGAAGGCTCGTGATCTAACGCATGAATCAAAGTGATATAGTTCATTCATAAACAAAGTAGATGAGTACAAAGAAATTACTACGAATTCATAAAAACTGGGTTACAAGATATTCATTTAAAAATTAATTATGCCCATGCAAGGGCAAATACTCAAGGTAGGCTAACGCGTTTCGAGGTTTTCCCTCTTCATCAGAGCCTTGGAGAGAAAAAGAAAGTCTGTAGGACGTGGTAGATACACATGAAGAGGAATGGCTGATTAGATGTATCACATAGTGGGTGATTTATTCTCCTTTACTTTAGTGCACAGGTGTCAAACACAAGGCCCACTGGCCGAATCCGGCCCTCCGGGCCATTTCATGTGGCCCTCGCACCTCTCCAGCTGCAGGAGAGCTCCAGCCCTCCTCTGGTCCTCCTCCAGACCCCTACTTTCTGCTTTCATGTAATGCATCCAGCTTCTTCCCAGCAGCAGCATAAGGAAGGGGGATGCACTGGTATGTTAGGGAGAGTAGGGGACTCAGCTTCTGATGGTGGGGTGGCTCTTGACATCTAATATAAGGGGAGGGGATGCGCTGGACATCTAATCTAATCTTACAGATAGAACCGGCCCCTTTGAGGACAATCATGGTGCTGATGCGGCCCACGATGAAATTTAGTTTGACACCCCTGCACTAGATGAGATAAATACCAAATGTATGTGTGTATAATTAAGGTTCTAGTAGAAGGCACATGTATACAAAGTGTTTAAATTATACATTGTAATTACAGACAAGAGACGTATAAAAAAAAAAACCATGTTAAAACATTAGAACATTGAGGTATTGAAGCATTAAAACATTAAGGCATTAAACACCATTAGAAACCATTAGGAGCTAAAAATTATTATTTTAAGTGTTACTAAAAAATACTCAAAGTATTCGAGCCGTGAACCATTAAAACCGTAAGCCATTAGCTCTGCTTGCTATAGTGGGGTCACTAAAACACAGTTGTAGTTTAGACACAGGTGTGTGTGTGTGTATATGTATGTATGTGTGTGTGTGTGTGTATATATATATATATATATATATATATATTGTACTGCTCTAATACTTTTTGAGTTGTGTTTTTTTTTTTTTTTTTTAGTAACACTTATAAAATAATATTTTTTAGCTCCTTATGGTTTTTAATGCTTCAATGACTCAATGTTCTAATGTTTTAAAATTTTCTATACGTCTCTTGTCTGTAATTATAATGTATCATTTCAACACTTTGTATACATGTGCCTTCTACTAGAACCTTAATTATACACACATACATTTTGGTATTTCTTATATCTAGAACGTTGTGATGTGGATACTTGTAGAGTAAAGGAGAATACATAACCCACTATGGGATACATCTCCTAAACAGCCATTCCTCTTCATGTGTATCTACCACATCCTACAGACTTTCTTTTTCTCTCCAAGGCTCTGATGAAGAGGGAAAACCTTGAAACGCGTTAGCCTACCTTGAGCATTTGCCCTTGTATGGGCATAATTTAATTTTTAATGAATATCTTGTAACCCAGTTTTTATGAATTCTCAGTAATTTCTTTGTACTCATCTACTTTGTTTATGAATAAACCATATCACTGTGATTCATGCGCTAGATTACGCGCTTTCCACCCTCTTTTTCCCACTTACCTTCCAAACACTATCCCGAACTCCAAGGAACATTTTGGCCTCATTCTTACAAGTCCCCTGCGTTTGGTTTATTTAGGCCCCTTTCACACGGGGCGGATCCGTCCAAGCGGAATCTGCCTGCTCCGTGGGGGATGTCTCCGCTAAGAAGGGGGGATGACCGGTCCTGTCCGTTCCGCTGTGTAAGTCGGTCAAGGATGGAGCTCTCCTCTATGGGGCAGTCGGATGGAAACAGACTGCATCTCCGTTTCCATCCGATTGTCACCTGATCCGACCTGCTGGCTGGGTGCCGAACGTATCGCCATGCGTCTGTTTTTAAGCGGATTTTGTCGGATCGGATGGCAGGTGGGTGTTGGCTGACATCAGCCTCCCCATAGAGGACAATGGGTGGCTGGATTCAGCCCACAGGCCTTGTGTTTGACACATGTGATGGCCCTTTCCTGCCCAGCCTGACTGTCCCTGGCCCACCTATTTAGGTCTTTCACCCCATGCTTTAGGTGGTTTACATGCAAGTAAAGCCTGACTAGGAACTTCCATTCCTCTGACTGACATCCACCCCTTGTTATATTTTTATAACTCATCCCAAGAGCCAGTCCACTGCTTGCATCAGGGCTGAGGAATCTTGAGAACCGAGGCAGGGTGTTATGTTTTCAGCTATATACAGCACCCTGTCAGCCCCTTCCACTACCTATGATCTGCTTGAATTGCATAGAGAAGCACAAAGACCTAGTGATGTCACTTGGTCTAAAATAAGCTATGTTAAAGAGGGAAGGTTTAGTTTAATTTGAAATGTTGGAGGGGTGGGGGCAAAATATAGGTAGATTACACTTTAGCTTTGAAGTTGAAAAAATGACCCCTCCAATGCCCCCCACACCCCCCCCCCCCACGTTGCATGAGATAAATGCTTGTTTTGACTTGGAGGAAAATAGGAATTGGGGCTGGGGAAAAAATCGATTTGAATCGAGTTGAGAGGTCAAATCGATTCAAATTTTCAGCAAATCGATTTTTTTTTAGATTTTTTTTTTTTTTTTTCTTTTTTTTCTTTTCTTTTCTTTTCACCAGGACCGGCGCTGACACCACGCCGGTCCTGAGGAGCTGCGGGAAGGAGTTTTTAGGTGAGGCCGCGGCTTCAGCCTAGTCCGCGAGGCCAGACGCCGCGGTCTAGGCTGAAGCCGCGGCCTCGCCTAAAAACTTCTGCCCGCAACTCCTCAGGACCGGCGCGCTGTCCATCAAAAAAAAAAATTCGAATCGTGAATCCAGTTTTTTTTTTAATCGCAGATTATCGCCCAGCTCTAATAGGAATCCACTATTATCGCCTTATTCCTCGATCCCATTGTTTCCTACCAGCTGCACAAATGGTCCCCTTAAAGGGGTTGTAAAGGTTCGCGTTTTTTCACCTTAATGCACTCTATGCATTAAGGTGAAAAAACATTCGAGAATACCGGCCCCCCCAGCCCCCCCCTGTTTCACTTACCTGAGCCCCTAAACTTGCTGCGCTCGCCCCCGATGTCCTCTTTGCCGCACGGCTTGGCCGTTGATTGGCTAGAGTGAATTGATTGAAAGCAGCGAAGCCATTGATGCGGCGTGCCAGGGGGCGGGGCCGAGTGATACAGTGAGAGGCTATAGCCATCGGCTGTATTACGGGAACGCGCCCGCAAGAACTAACCACCATGCGAGAGAGCTTGCATGAAGGTGGTTAGTTCTTGCGGGGGGGGGGGGAGCCGAGACAGCCGCCGAGGGACCCCAAAAGAGCAGGTTTGGGGCCACGCAAAATGAGCTGCATGGTGGAGGTAAGTATAACATGTTTCTTATTTTAAAAAAATAAATAAAATTTGCCTTTACAACCCCTTTTTAAACTGCTTCTCTTCACTGCTCCAATAGTTGCCGCCCTCTGACATCATCACATACAATACAGGACCAGCTGTCCAGCATTGTAAGTGAGAATGCCAAGGGGGCCTGTCCACAACTTGGAGCATCACAGAGAAAGGAGGGGCAGCTCTTAGGAAAGCGATGGAGAAGATACATATAGGGGGAGATTTACTAATAATGGTGCAGCTGTGCATGGTAGCTAATCAGCTTTTAACTTCAGCTTCTTCAGTACTATGCAGAGCTGCACCAGCTTCTGTCTGAATCAGTTTTAGTAAATCTCCCCCATGGTTTTTTTTTTTTTTTTTTTCTCTGTTCCCCCTAAACAAAACTAGGCTGTCCCCCAGCACTGTTGCCCCACTGCAAGGAACATTATTTTTTATTTCTGGAGTTCAACTTTAAAGAAAAAAAAAAACACGCAGAGGTGTTCCTTATCTTTTATGTGAATTGATTTTGCAGTATATACTGTATGTGCATATTTATCCAGAACACATGTATCAAACACAAGGCCCGGTGGCAAAATCTGTCCCTCCCAGGCCATTTCATGTGGCCCTCGTACCTCTCCTGCAGTGGCGGCATCCCCCTCCTCTTGGCCCCCACCTTGTCCCAGCAGTTGGGAACAGAGAGGACAGAACTCTTCCACCAGATCCTGCACTTCTCTGTGCAGCTGCGGCAGACTGGCAGTTGCCCTCTTTTGGTCCTCCTCCAGACCATGCACTGTCTGCTTCCCAGCTCTACCCCCCAGCTACCAACTGGCAGCAGCAGCACAAGGTGGGGTGTTATGTACAGTAAGGGGTGGTGGTTGACTCTTGACTTCTGATGGTGTGAGTACTCTGGGCATCCAGCATCTAGTTTTACAGATACAATTGGCCCTTTGAGGGCAGCCATAATGCTGTTTTAGTTTGTGATCAAAATTGAGTTTGACCCCCCTGATCTATAATGATGTGCATGTACACTATGATGGTAAGTATTGGGACGCCTACCTTTACATGTACATGAACTTTAATGGCATCCCAGCCTTAGTCCGTAGGGTTCAATATTGAGTTGGCCCACCCTTTGCAGCTATAACAGCTTCAACTCTTCTGGGAAGGCCGTCCACAAGGTTTAGGAGTGTGTCTATGGGAATGTTTGAAAAAAAAGACCTCTCCTGCGCTCAGGTGTCCATGAACTGGATATGTGGTGCAGCCACCTATAGAAGTAATGCCATAGGTATGACGGTCGGAAGCAGTGGGTGGAACGCAAACACACCCACGCTTCCGGGCCGTGTTCCTGGCGCACAGTGACCTCTGATGCCTGTGGAGGAGGGGGAAATGACGCCACGATCGGCCGGAAGTTGCGGGTGGAATGCAGGAACGCCCGCACTTCCTGGTCTTTCGAATGGCGTGCGTTCCACACACGGCATGCGGCACTATTATGGCTCCTGGGAGCCGGAGGAGCCGTGCACCATCCACCCCAGTAGATCGGAGGCATGGGGACACAATTAGAGCTGCATGCAGGAGGTGAGGTGTCTTTGCTTTGGCGCACCCAATCCCCCTTCCCCTGCCCTGTTGCACATAGCCTATGGTGAGAGTGAAATTGATCTGCTGGCTCAGTGATTTTATTTCTATATTTATATTTATATTAAATTTTTTTTAATTAATCAATTTCTTTTTGTACTAGTATTACTATTATTATTATTTTTTTTTAGCAGATAACATAGAGTGATGTTTGCCCTCTACATTTTGGCTACAAATGGGGAATCACACTCAGAGGGATGGGATAGGGAGGGTTAACCCGAATGGGTAGGTGGTGCCTAATATCTGTGGGAGGGGACGTTGTCACTAATTGGGTGGGGTAGACACAGGCACATACATACATACATTTATAGAGAGAGCAATTCGAGAGACCAACCATTGCCCGCTTAGGCTCTGAAGAAAGGGGTGCTCCCCCGAAACGCGTAAACCATCAGCCATTTGCGCTGGTCTGATCCTCTCGGCAACAGGTCCTGGGGTGTCGATCCACAGAAACAGCGCTTTTGCGCCCTTTTGAAAGCTATCTTTACTAGCTCGTTTGTGAGTATAATTTTTACTGTTTTTATGCTGCATTAAAATTTATCAGTGGTAATGCACTAGGTTGGTGCGCCCTCTTTCTTTTCTGTTTTTATGGGAATGTTTGACCGTTCTTCCAGAGGTGCATTTGTAAGGTCAGGCACTGATGTTGGACGAGAAGGCCTGGCTCGCAGTCTCCGCTCTAGTTCATCCCAAAGGTGTTTGATCGGTTTGAGGTCAGGACTCTGTGCAGGCCAGACAAGTTCCTCCACCCCAAACTCGCTCATCCATGTCTTTATAGACCTTGCTTTATGCACTGGTCCAAATCATTTGGCGGAGGGGGGATTGTTTTCCAGGGGTTGGGATTGGCCCCTTAGTTCCAGTGAAGGGAACTCTTAACCACTTGCCGACCGCCTCACGCCTATATACGTGAGCAGAATGGCACGGGCAGGCAAAATCACGTACCTGGTACGTGATTGCCTTCCCGCGGGCGGGGGGTCCGATCGGACCCCCCCCGGTGCCAGCTGCGGTCGGCATTTGGCTGGGAGAAGTGAGAGACGAGGGGGAGGCCATCCGATCGTGGCCCCCCCCTCGCGATCGCTCCCAGCCAATGAGAAACATCCTCTGCCTCTGTATAGTACACAGAGGCAGAGGATGTGATGTCATCTCTCCTCGGCTCGGGAGTTTCCGTTCCGGCCCGAGGAGAGACGACATGTAAGTAAGTGCACAACACACACACAACACAGTAGAACATGCCAGGCACACTAAACACCCCGATTCCCCCCCCCCAATCACCCCCCCCCCCCCCTGTCACAAACTGACACCAAGCAGGTTTTTTTTTTTTTTTCCTGATTGCTGCATAGTGTCAGTTTGTGACAGTTACAGTGTTAGGACAATTAGGGTTACCCCCCTGTAGGTCTAGGGTACCCCCCTAACCCCCCCTAATAAAGTTTTAACCCCTTGATCACCCCCCGTCACCAGTGTCACTAAGCGATCATTTTTCTGATCGCTGTATTAGTGTCGCTGGTGACGCTAGTTAGGGAGGTAAATATTTAGGTTCGCCGTCAGCGTTTTATAGCGACAGGGACCCCCATATACTACCTAATAAATGTTTTAACCCCTTGATTGCCCCCTAGTTAACCCTTTCACCACTGATCACCGTATAACCGTTATGGGTGACGCTGGTTAGTTCGTTTATTTTTTATAGTGTCAGGGCACCCGCCGTTTATTACCGAATAAAGGTTTAGCCCCCTGATCGCCCGGCGGTGATATGCGTCGCCCCAGGCAGCGTCAGATTAGCGCCAGTACCGCTAACACCCACGCACGCAGCATACGCCTCCCTTAGTGGTATAGTATCTGAACGGATCAATATCTAATCTGATCAGATCTATACTAGCGTCCCCAGCAGTTTAGGGTTCCCAAAAACGCAGTGTTAGCGGGATCAGCCCAGATACCTGCTAGCACCTGCGTTTTGCCCCTCCGCCCGGCCCAGCCCATCCCACCCAAGTGCAGTATCGATCGATCACTGTCACTTACAGAACACTAAACGCATAACTGCAGCGTTTGCAGAGTCAGGCCTGATCCCTGCGATCGCTAACAGTTTTTTTGGTAGCGTTTTGGTGAACTGGCAAGCACCAGCCCCAAGCAGCGTCAGGTTAGCGCCAGTACCGCTAACACCCACGCACGCACCGTACACCTCCCTTAGTGATATAGTATCTGAACGGATCAATACCTGATCCGATCAGATCTATACTGGCGTCCCCAGCAGTTTAGGGTTCCCAAAAACGATGTGTTAGCGGGATCAGCCCAGATACCTGCTAGCACCTGCGTTTTGCCCCTCCGCCCGGCCCGGCCCAGCCCACCCAAGTGCAGTATCGATCGATCACTGTCACTTACAAAACACTAAACGCATAACTGCAGCGTTCGCAGAGTCAGGCCTGATCCCTGCGATCGCTAACAGTTTTTTTGGTAGCGTTTTGGTGAACTGGCAAGCGCCAGCGGCCTAGTACACCCCGGTCGTAGTCAAACCCGCGCTGCAGTAACACTTGGTGACGTGGCGAGTCCCATAAGTGCAGTTCAAGCTGGTGAGGTGGCAAGCACAAGTAGTGTCCCGCTACCACCAAAAAGACAAACACAGGCCTGTCGTGCCCATAGTGCCCTTCCTATTGCATTCGCAAATCCTAATTGGGAACCCACCGCTTCTGCAGCGCCCGTACTTCCCCCATTCACATCCCCAACCAAATGCAGTCGGCTGCATGAGAGGCATTTTCTTTATGTCCTCCCGAGTACCCCTACCCAACAAACCCCCCCAAAAAAGATGTGTCTGCAGCAAGCGCGGATATAGGCGTGACACCCGCTATTATTGTCCCTCCTGTCCTGACAATCCTGGTCTTTGCATTGGTGAATGTTTTGAACGCTACCATTCACTAGTTGAGTATTAGCGTAGGGTACAGCATTCCACAGACTAGGAAACACTTTCACAGGGTCTCCCAAGATGCCATCGCATTTTGAGAGACCCGAACCTGGAACCGGTTACAGTTATAAAAGTTACAAGTTTGCAAAAAAAACACAAACAAAAATAAAAAAAAATAGTTGTTGTTTTATTCTCTCTCTATTGTTCTGCTCTTTTTTACTGTGTTCTATTCTGCAATGTTTTATTGTTGTTATGTTTTATCATGTTTGCTTTTCAGGTATGCAATTTTTTATACTTTACCGTTTACTGTGCTTTATTGTTAACCATTTTTTGGTCTTCAGGTACACCATTCACGACTTTGAGTGGTTATACCAGAATGATGCCTGCAGGTTTAGGTATCATCTTGGTATCATTCTTTTCAGCCAGCGGTCGGCTTTCATGTAAAAGCAATCCTAGCGGCTAATTAGCCCCTAGACTGCTTTTACAAGCAGTGGGAGGGAATGCCCCCCCCCCCACCGTCTTCCGTGTTTTTCTCTGGCTCTCCTGTCTCAACAGGGAACCTGAGAATGCAGCCGGTGATTCAGCCAGCTGACCATAGAGCTGATCAGAGACCAGAGTGGCTCCAAACATCTCTATGGCCTAAGAAACCGGAAGCTACGAGCATTTTATGACTTAGATTTCGCCGGATGTAAACAGCGCCATTGGGAAATTGGGGAAGCATTTTATCACACCGATCTTGGTGTGGTCAGATGCTTTGAGGGCAGAGGAGAGATCTAGGGTCTAATAGACCCCAATTTTTTCAAAAAAGAGTACCTGTCACTACCTATTGCTATCATAGGGGATATTTACATTCCCTGAGATAACAATAAAAATGATTTAAAAAAAAAAAAAAATGAAAGGAACAGTTTAAAAATAAGATAAAAAAGCAAAAAAATAATAAAGAAAAAAAAACAAAAAAAAAAAAACACCCCTGTCCCCCCTGCTCTCGCGCTAAGGCGAACGCAAGCGTCGGTCTGGCGTCAAATGTAAACAGCAATTGCACCATGCATGTGAGGTATCACCGCGAAGGTTAGATCGAGGGCAGTATTTTAGCAGTAGACCTCCTCTGTAAATCTAAAGTGGTAACCTGTAAAGGCTTTTAAAGGCTTTTAAAAATTTATTAATTTTGTTGCCACTGCACGTTTGTGCGCAATTTTAAAGCATGTCATGTTTGGTATCCATGTACTCGGCTTAAGATCATCTTTTTTATTCCATCAAACATTTGGGCAATATAGTGTGTTTTAGTGCATTAAAATTTAAAAAAGTGTGTTTTTTCCCCAAAAAATGCGTTTGAAAAATCGCTGCGCAAATACCGTGTGGAAAAAAAAATGAAACACTCACCATTTTAATCTGTAGGGCATTTGCTTTAAAAAAAATATATAATGTTTGGGTGTTCAAAGTAATTTTCTTGCAAAAAAAAATAATTTTTTCACGTAATCAAAAAGTGTCAGAAAGGGCTTTGTCTTCAAGTGGTTAGAAGAGTGGGTGATGTGTGACATAAGCTTCTAAATGTTGTGCATAAAATGCCAGGACAGTTCAAAACCCCCCCAAATGACCCCATTTTGGAAAGTAGACACCCCAAGCTATTTCCTGAGAGGCATGTCGAGTCCATGGAATATTTTATATTGCGACACAAGTTGCGGGAAAGAGACAAATTTTTTTTTTTTTTTTTTTGCACAAAGTTGTCACTAAATGATATATTGCTCAAACATGCCATGGAAATATGTGAAATTACACCCCAAAATACATTCTGCTGCTTCTCCTGAGTACGGGGATACCACATGTGTGAGACTTTTTGGGAGCCTAGCCGCGCACGGGACCCCGAAAACCAAGCACCGCCTTCAGGCTTTCTAAGGGCGTAAATTTTTGATTTCACTCTTCACTGCCTATCACAGTTTCGGAGGCCATGGAATGCCCAGGTGGCACAAAACCCCCCAAAATGACCCCATTTTGGAAAGTAGACACCCCAAGCTATTTGCTGAGAGGTATAGTGAGTATTTTGCAGACCTCACTTTTTGTCACAAAGTTTTGAAAATTGAAAAAAGAATTTTTTTTTTTTTTTCTGGTCTTTCTTCATTTTCAAAAACAAATGAGAGCTGCAAAATACTCACTATACCTCTCAGCAAATAGCTTGGGGTGTCTACTTTCCAAAATGGGGTCATTTGGGGGGGGGGGGGGTTTGTGCCACCTGGGCATTTTATGGCCTTCAAAACTGTGATAGGTAGTGAGGCGTGAAATCAAAAATTTATGCCCTTAGAAATCCTGAAGGTGGTGCTGGGTTTTCGGGGCCCCGTACGCGGCTAGGCTCCCAAAAAGTCCCACACATGTGGTATCCCCGTACTCAGGAGAAGCAGCTAAATGTATTTTGGGGTGCAATTCCACATATGCCCATGGCCTGTGTGAGCAATATATCATTTAGTGACAACTTTTTGTAAATATTTTTTTTTTTTTATCCTTATTCAATCATTTGGGACGAAAAAAATAAATATTCATTGGGTTCAACATGCCTCTCAGCAATTTCCTTGGGGTGTCTACTTTCCAAAATGGGGTCATTTGGGAGCGTTTTGTACTGCCCTGCCATTTTAGCACCTCAAGAAATGACATAGGCAGTCATAAACTAAAAGCTGTGTAAATTCCAGAAAATGTACCCTAGTTTGTAGACCCTATAACTTTTGCGCAAACCAATAAATATACACTTATTGCCATTTTTTTAACCAAAGACTTGTGGCCGAATACATTTTGGCCTAAATGTATGACTAAAATTGAGTTTATTGGATTTTTTTTATAACAAAAAGTAGAAAATATCATTATTTTTCAAAATTTTCGGTCTTTTTCCGTTTATAGCGCAAAAAATTAAAAACGGCAGAGGTGATCAAATACCATCAAAAGAAAGCTCTATTTGTGGGAAGAAAAGGACGCAAATTTCATTTGGGTACAGCATTGCATGACCGCGCATTTAGCAGTTAAAGCGACGCAGTGCCGAATTGTAAAAAGTGCTCTGGTCAGGAAGGGGGTAAAATGTTCCGGGGCTGAAGTGGTTAAAGGGGTTGTAAAGGTAATTTTTTTATTTTTAAAAATAACAAACATGTCATACTTACCTTCACTGTGCAGCTCGTTCTGCACAGAGTGGCCCCGAACCTGCTTTTCTGGGGTCCCTCGGCGGCTGTTTCAGCTCCTCCCCGCAAGAACTATCCACCTTAATGCGAGCTCCCTCGCATGGTGGTTAGTTATTGCGGGCGCGCTCCCGTGATACAGCCGGCGGCTATAGCCGCTCGCTGTATCACTCGGCCCCGCCCCCCAGCACGCCGCGTCATTGGATGTGATTGACAGCAGCGCGAGCCAATGGCTGCGCTGCTTCCAATCCATCCACTGTAGCCAATCAGCGGCCAGGCTGAGCAGCGGAATGGAGGTCGGGAACGAGCAGCCGAATTTCGAGGGGTCAGGTAAGTAAAACGGGGGGCTGGGGGCGGCGGTATTGTTAGTAGTTTTTTCACCTTAATGCATTAAGGTGAAAAATTTTTTACCTTTACAACCCCTTTAAGGCGTCAGCATACCAAGATATTTTGGACAATTTCATGTTAACAAATTTGTGGGAACAGTTTGGGGATGGCCCCTTCCTGTTCCAACATGACTGTGCACAAAGCAAGGTCCATAAAGATATGGATGAGCGAGTTTGGGGTGGAAGAACATGACTGGCCTGCACAGAGTCCTGACCTGAACCCGATGAAACACTTTTGGGATGAATTGGAGCGGAGATTGCGAGCCAGGCCTTCTCGTCCAACATCAGTGCCTGACCTCACAAATTCGCTTCTGGAAGAATGGTCAAACATTCCCATAGACACACTCCTAAACCTTGTGGACAGCCTTCCCAGAAGAGTTGAAGCTGTTATAGCTGCAAATGGTGGGCCAACTCAATATTGAACCCTACGGACTAAGACTGTCATTAAAGATCATGTGTTCGTGTCCCAATACTTTTGGTACTATAGTACTGTATATATGTAGTTACATTTAAAGGGCCTGTTCATAAGGAAGGTAAATGGGGGGGAGGCTTGGAAGGTGTTTTTCAGAGCCTGCCATGCATCACCCCCCCCAACCAACCTCCTGTAATGATAGTTTAGCAATGCATGTGCTGTGCTAACCTGTACTAAGGTATTTATTTCAGTGCCATAAATCCCCCCCCCCTCCCCCACCAGAAGTGTGATGGCATGTCCTGGACAGGATGTCTTGGCCCCCAAAGGACCTTTTACATAGTTACATAGTAGGTGAGGTTGAAAAAAGACACAAGTCCATCAAGTCCAACCTATGTGTGTGATTATATGTCAGTATTACATTGTATATCCCTGTATGTTGTGGTCATTCAGGTGCTTATCTAATAGTTTTCTTGAAACTATCGATGCCCCCCCACTGAGACCACCGCCTGTGGAAGGGAATTCCACATGCTTGCCGCTGTTACAGTAAAGAACCCTCCTATGTAGTTTAAGGTTAAACCTCTTTTCTTCTAATTTTAATGAGTGGCCACGAGTCTTATTAAACTCCCTTTTGCGGAAAAGTTTTATCCCTATTGTGGGGTCACCAGTACAGTATTTGTAAATTAAAATCATATCCCCTCTCAAGCGTCTCTTCTCCAGAGAGAATAAGTTCAGTGCTCACAACCTTTCCTCATAACTAAGATCCTCCAGACCTTCCTGAGAACTGGTGCCCAGAACTGGACAGCATACTCCAGGTGCGGCCGGACCAGAGTCTTGTAGAGCGGGAGAATTATCGTTTTATCTCTGGAGTTGATCCCCCTTTTTAATGCCAATATTCTGTTTACTTTGTTAGCAGCAGCTTGGCATTGCTGAGCCTATCATCTACTAGGACCCCCAAGTCCTTTTCCATCCTAGATTCCCCCAGAGGTTCTCCCCCCAGTGTATAGATTGCATTCAGATTTTTGCCACCCAAATGCATTATTTTACATTTTTCTACATTGAACCTCATTTGCCATGTAGTCGCCCACCCTATTAATTTGTTCAGATCTTTTTGCAAGATTTCCACATCCTGCGGAGAAGTTTATTGCCCTGCTTAGCTTAGTATCGTCTGCAAATACAGAGATTGAACTGTTTATCCCATCCTCCAGGTCGTTTATGAACAAATTAAACAGGATTGGTCCCAGCACAGAACCCTGGGGAAAACCATGACTACCTGGAATTGGTCCCACCTCGCTGTTGTGGTGCTTATGTCTGATGTTTTTATGGTGCTGTCATTGGAATGAAGATTACCAAGCTTTTAAAACTTTGCAAAAATCAAAGTGATATTGTTCATCTATGACTTGCTCGGCTGGCAGTCGTCAGAGATGGCCTACAGACATACGATTGGATTGTGTAATCATTGTCTGTATATGGAGGCATCTTAGAGTAGTTCTAAAGTCTTACATTTTTCACTTTAATGCATTATGTAAAAAAAACTTTCTGTTGAAGAGGGTTTCCCTCCCCCTTGTACTTACCTGAGCCCGATCTCAATCCAGAGCTGTCCACGAGTAGTGGCTCCTCCCGGCTCTCTCCATCCTCACTGGACAGATTGATAGCAGTGGGAGCCATTGGCTTCTGCTGCTCTCAATCAAATCCCTATGATGAGGTGTGAGGCCTAGCCCTGCTCTCGGTGACTATGGGCGCAGGCAGTGGGGCTCAGGAGCCAGCCTGCCCGAGTGCCCCCCTCAGATTTCTACGGGGGCACTTGCCAAAGAAGGGGGAGCCAAGAGCACCCAAGAAAACAGCATTGAGGCTGCTCTGTGCCAAACCACTGCATGGAGAAGGCAAGTATAACAGGTTTGTTTAAAAGAAGAAGAGAGAACATTTATATATATATATATATATATATATATATATATATATATATATATATATATATATATATATATATATATATATATATATATATATATATATATATATATATATATATATATATATATATATATATATATATATATACATATATACATACATACATGTATGATGGAAGTGGTAAAAGATTAGTTAGAGACGTGATAGGCTTTCCTGAAGAGATGAGTTTTCAGGGATTGGCTGAAGGTAGCAAGAGTAGGAGATAGCAGGACAGGTGGAAGTAGTGAGTTCCAGAGGAGGGGAGAGGCTCTGGGGAAATCCTGGAGACGAGCATGAGAGGAGGAGACGAGAGAGCATATATATTTGGAAGCTTTACAATCACTAAAAAAATATAAGTGACGGAGGCCAAGTTTAAAGCTGAGCTCTGGAATATGCAAATATTGTCTAAATACATTTCTTATAAGTATTCTTCCTTGAGTCTTGATGTGCTTTGTGTATTTCTTCCAGGTCTGTGCAGTAATCCAGTGTGAGACTTTCTTCCTGTAATAAAGACCGCTCACTGCTGCTCTCTCTTCTTGTGCAGGGTGACAGGTCTTGTCTCCGCCCCCTCTTGTAGTTTTCTGCAGGCAGCTTGTAGTAGGTGGGGCTTGCCATGGCCCCTCCCACAGCCTGGCTCTCTGTACAGGCTACGTACAGCATAGTGATGTCACTGCTACTTTTACAAAATAATATCTGGTTTTGTGTACACAAACTAGATTTATATGCTTTGTGACTATTGAGAATTACATTTTATGAGTTTTTTTTTTTTTTTTTTTTTTTTTTTTTTGCATTTTAGTTCAACTTCATGGTGGAAATTAATCGTTTAAGCAATGCATGTAAAAGATGTCCACTTAGTAGTGCAGCATAACAGACAGGGCGATTGAAAATCAAATAGTGTCTGAAATTTTGCCTTTGTTTCAAGCTAATTGAGGACCCTCCAAGCAGTGTTGCTCAAGGAAGGGATGTTTGTTTGTTTTTTTTCCCTCCAAAATAATGTGATTTGGTTTATTACTCTGCCATGTTGTATAAATTTTATTTCCTGGTAAAGTTCATTCCTTTAGCACACGCAGATGGATGCCATCTGGGCCTGGTGCATCATTACATTTTTGACTAAATTTATAATCCACACAGCAAAACATAAAGATAAAATACAAATATGGGAGCCGTTTTCCTCTTAAAGAATTTGTATTTCTGTTCATCCAGTTCTAAGATTTACATTTAAAGCGGAGTTCCACCCAAAAGTGGAGCTTCCGCTTATCTGCTGCCAGGTTTGGCACCTTTCGTGGGGGAACGGGTACCCTTCCCCAGGCAGTGCCATCCCTCGGATGTTTGGCCCCCCCGTCAAGTAAAAAGCGCAGCGCGCTTCACGCACGCGCAGTAGGGAGCCGGCTGTGTAGACGAAAGACTTCACTGCCGGTTTCCCTTACCGGGGAGTTGATCAGAAAATCGGCTGTGCCATTAACACACCAAACACAGAAGCAAACGCACATTTTGGCATGTGAAAAAACGAATGGCAAATGCTGCAAAATGCACAGTAAAAAAAACACGCAACCCACAAAACGCCAACATGTCCCATAAGCCACATATAGCACAGCTCATTTAAATCAGCAGGCTGCCCTATGCGTGTCACAGGAAAAACGAGACACAAAACGTTTGCTGACACTATGCTAGATGTGAATGGGGCCTGTAAGTGAAACAATGAGGCTCCATTCACATCTGTGCATTTCCTTGCATTGCAGAAATGCGCTGCTCCAAATATCGCAGTAAAAAATGCACCAAGCTCCGCTCTGAAAAAAAAATAAAAAAATTCTGAAGCTTCTTTGGGGCGATTGCTGTGTGTAGGGCAGCACATTCAGGTGGATGCTCCAAAACACCTCCCCCACCTCTCTAAAAAAAACAAAAAAAACCACATGGGAATGCGAGTTCCCGCTATGCAGCGATGTGAACAGGGCTTGACCGCTGAGTGTTTCTGTCCACTCCCTCCTATGTACTTGTATAAAGATGGCCATACACTATACAATCTAATTGTGTATTTAGTGAGAAGGGTGATCACTGATTGCATTAAATTTAAAAAAAACGTGCAGCTGGGAGTGGGAGGGTGGATGATGCAGCGTGTGTGTTAATGAGATCAGACCTAGTCTGTAAGGACGTAAGACAGAAGCAATAGATACGTTTGGAATCATGGATGGAGGACAGTAAGGTGCGTGTCTGTAGATTTTATGGAAAGTGTTGACATTTTTGTAAAAAAAAAAGTACATGAATGCTGTATTGGTACATAGGGGAGCTGGAATTTAGAAAAAAAAAATAAGATGAACTTGGCCATTAAATCTGTTCTAAAATATTCTGTATTGCTGTCACCTTTTAGGTTTTTTGTTCTGTAATTTGGAATAACCGGTTTTTCCAAGCACCACTTAATGATATTTATAGACAACCTGGATACACCTTTTATTAATTGGCCATCGGTAATGACATAATTAGTGCCTGGTACATATATTTTTAATCATTGACTGAGTTGGCAGAAAAATTTGTGTATGTTAAATTATTATTACGCTTATTAGTCTACATTATGTAGAACTTGAGGGCGGTCTGATCTAAATTAAGGATTTCTCTTGTACAAGTTAGGACACACACATCTATCTATCTATCTATCTATCTATCTATCTATCTATCTATCTATCTATCTATCTATCTATCTATCTATCTATCTATCTATCCACACACACACACGTGATCCCCTCTCCCCTGAAGCCCCTGCACCTCAAAAACGTCAAAAAAAACAAAAATAAGGATGTTCTTTATTATTCTGAAACGTGTATGCATGAAAAGTAACCTACACACAGTGTTAATTTTGACATCAAATTTTAGATTTAGTGTTAGTTATAAGTCATTTGGCTAAAATACCATTTAAGTTTTAGTCGACTAAAATCTCCCGTACATTTTGGTCAACTAAAATCTAATGGGTTTAGTTAAATTTTTTAATGCATTATTTAAGCATTTCTTTAGAATTGCCAAACCTTATATACTTCCGGAGTAAAAATGTAATATGTTATTATTTATGGTCCTAAGGGTTGAACAGACACAGATTTAGCCATTTGTGATATAGAACGTCTTTATAAATAAAACCAAGTTTCATAAATGAACAAAAATGTTGCTTTTTGACCAGCAGAAGTACAACTTAAAAATGTAAAAAAAACAACCAAAAAACTAAACTCTATTGCTGTAATGCTATTTGCACATATTGCCTAAATATAATACCAATATTAAATATTAAAAGAGAAAATTTTTACTCAATTTATTTTTTCTTTTAGCAGCTTAGTAAATGCCCCCTACATATTCTTATGTGGTAGTGCAGTGTTAATTTCGATGTCAAATTTTCAATTTAGTTTTAGTCATAGTCTTTTGACTAAAATGCCATTTTTAGTTTTAGTCTTATATTAGTCATCTCAAATGTTTTTAGTTTTAGTCGGCTAAAATAGTATTAATTTAGTCGACGAAATGAACACTGCTTGCCTACACAACACACTGGCACCAATAACCGAAAAAAAAACAAGACAATACTAAACCAACACCCACACGTTACCACTCCATAAACGATATATATTACACTAGTAATAAAAATTGCCAATAAAACCCAGCATAAATGCACTGAAAATTACACTATAGCAGCAGACTTAATTTTAAAATATAACAATAACATAAAATGGCCATGACAAATCATCTAATACCATTTGTTCTTTTCCCAACTGCGGTGTGTTTGATCAATCCTATCCCTCGGTCCTGGGGTACCGGTCCTTAAACTAAGAAACCTGCAGGAAGGGGGATAAGTAATGCACATGTAGGATGGAGAGAGTCCCTCATAATGTCTGAGGCAGCATTTCTCAACCTTTTTACCCCAGAAGAACTCCTAAGTTTAATCTCAGGGAACCCTTAATAAAACCAATTCTTCAGTGATCATGCAGAAAAATGACTTTTGCATTGGTGGTCAGCGGGAAAAATGTGCTTCTGCCTAGCAGCAGTAGGATGTTGGTTCGAATCCCAAACACAAGTACTACCTGCCTGGAGTTTGTATGTTCTCCCTGTGCCTGTGTGCGTTTCCTGCGGTTATTCTGGTTTCCTCTCGCACTCCAAAGACATGCTGGTAGACTAATTGGCTCCTGTTGAATTTGGCCCTAGTATGTGTACTCTGCTCAGGGAACCCCTGCTGGCAACCTCTGGAGGAACCTTGGTTGAGAATAACTGGTCTAAAGCCACCTTTCTAAACCCGCTATAAATTTATGGTGGTTTAGGTACCAGTACCACCAATGATCCTTTGTGCCAACATTACCACTTGCTCCAGTGACCACCTATCTGCAGCAGTGCAGGTTACTGTACCATATGGTGGTGCAGGAGATGAGATTACTCTTTACCACACACCTATAAAAATGAAATAAGAGCTGGAATGCCAAGGCCAGAAGTAGGAAAACATTCAGCTTTTTTTTTTATTTATTTTTTTATTTTCGGTCAGTTTCTCTGTAGGAGATTTACAGTTGTCACTGGAACAGGTGTCCCCATTGGAAAATATCTCCTCTGTCTGATGACAAGAAGTTTGAACCCCATTCCTCCCCAACTTTTGCTTCCAGTAACAAGAATCACCTGCACCGTAACCACCAGAGATGCAGGCAGCAATAAAAGACTGAGAGGCAGTGTAATCGCTGTATTGTATTTTACATTTATTAATCCAAAAGACCCATTTTTTACCTGAGAAATTGGGGTCATATGACATGCCATATCCCAATTCCGTTTTTCTTCTAGACCACAATATGGAGGCGTCCTTCGCTTACCCATGTTGCTCCTTGGTGATATGGATATTCATCATTGGCTGAAATAAAAGAGTCCATTGGTGGGGGTTCTCACAGGGTCCTGAGGCCTTCAAGTGGCAAAGGCAGGCTTAGATCAGTGGTCTCCTTTATTTGAAGAGGCATTGTGGAGGGTCATTCAGCATTGGGTAAGTACAAAAGGGGTCTCAGATGTGTGTGTTTTTTTTTTTTTTTTTCTTTGTGAATGGGTAGGAGCAGGTGGAGTTAAAGGATATGTAAAGGTTTGTTTTTAAAAAACAAATGTCATACTTCCCTCCTCTGTTCAGTTGGTTTTGCACAGAGTGGCCCCGATCCTCCTCTTCTGTGGCGCCTCAGTGGTGCTCCTGGCTCCTCCTCTTCTCGAGTGCCCTGTTGTAGAGCCACTCTCCTTCGGGGCACTCGTGCGGGCGCGCTCCTGTGTCTTGCTGCTGCATCGATTGACACAGGACTTGTCCCCACCCCCTGGCTCCCGCATCAATGGATTTGATTGGCAGCAGTGGGAGCCAATGGCTTTCTTGTATTGAGAGGTATGGACTCCAGAGAGAGAGATATCATTTTGCCCCCCTGTACAAATCATTAGTAAGACCTCATCTGGAAAATGCAGTTCAGTTTTGGGCACTTGTTCTCAAAAAGGATATCGGGGAACTGGAGAAAGTGCAGAGAAGGGCAACCAAACTGATAAGAGGCATGGAGGAGCTCAGCTGTGAGGAAAGATTCGAGGAACTGAATTTATTCCCTCTTGAGAGGAGGAGATTAAGGGGGAATATGATCAACATGTACAAATATATAAGGGGTCCATATAGTGAACTTGGTGTTGAGTTATTCACTTTACGGTCAACACAGAGGACAAGGGGGCACTCTTTACCTCAGGAGGAAAAGAGATTTCATCTCCAAATACAGAAAGGTTTCTTCACAGGAAGAGCTGTGAAAATGTGGAATAGACTCCCTCCAGAGGTGGTTCTGGCCAGCTCAGTAGATTGCTTTAACCACCTCAATACAGTGCATTTTCGCCCCCTTCCTGCCCAAGCCATTTTTCAGCTTTTAGCGCTGTCGCACTTTGAATGACAATTGCGCGGTCATACAACACTGTACCCAAATGAAATTGTTATCATATTTTCCCCACAAATAGAGCTTTCTTTTAGTGGTATTTGATCACCTCTGCGGTTTTTATTTTTTGCGCTATAAATAAAAGAAGAGTGAGAAGTTTTAAAAAAAACACAATAATTTTTAACTTTTGCGATAATAAATATCCAATTTTTTTTTCTTTAAAACAAATTTTTTCTCAGTTTAGGGCTTAGGCCGATCTGTATTCTTGTACATATTTTTGGTAAAAAAAATCGCAATAAGCGTATATAGATTGGTTTGCGCAAAAGTTATAGCGTCTACAAAATAGGGGATAGATTTATAACATTTTTATTTATTTTTTATTTTTTTTACTAGTAATGGCGGCGATCTGCGATATTGCGGCGGACACATCGGACACTTTTGACACATATTTGGGACCATTCACATTTATACAGCGATCCGTGCTATAAAAATGCATTGATTACTGTATAAATGTGACAGGCAGGGAAGGGGTTAACACTAGGTGGTGATCGAGGGGTTAACTGTGTTGCTAGGGAGTGATTCTAACTGTAGGGGGAGGGGACTCACTAGGAGAGGAGACCGATCGGTGTTCCGCTGTACTGGGAACACACCATCGGTCTCCTCTCCTCTGACAGGACCGTGGATCTGTGTGTTTACACACACAGATCCACGGTCCTGCTGTGTTACCGGTAATCGCGGGTGCCCGGCGGACATCGCGGCCACCGGGCACGCGCACCGGGTGCCTAGTGACACGGCGGGCGCGCGTGATCGCCGGCGCGCGCGCGCCCCCTGGTGGCCTAGGAATGCGAGGCCATCATATGACGCCCGCCCGCAACGAGAGCTGCGCCGCCTGGCCGTCAATAGACAGCCGACGGTCAGCTAGCGGTTAAGAAAGGCCTGGATACTTTCCTAAATATACATAATATAACTGGGTACTGACATTTATAGGTAAAGTTGATCCAGGGAAAATCCCATTGCCTCTCTGGGATCAGGAAGGAATTTTTTCCCCCTGCTGTAGCAAATTGGATCATGCTTTTCTGTGTTTTTTTTTTTTTTTTTCGCCTTTCTCCGGCTTGGCAATGTTGCGCCCCTTCAGGCTAGTCACTGAGGCTGACAACAGCCCAGGCACCAGGCTCCATTTTCTACTCTGCGACCTGGGGTTTGTCAAGCCCTGATACATATAATATAGATGGATAATTGGATATACATTGCGTATGTGTGTATATATATATATATATATATATATATATATATATATATATATATATATATATATATATATATATATATATATATATATATATATATATATATATATATAATGTGTGTGTGTATATATAGATAGATAGATAGATATATCTATCTCTATATCTCAATCCTCCCTATGTCACCATGCACCACCCACAGATCTACATTTTGAAATGGTTAATAAAAATAAGAAGAATCTATATCAAAAGTTAAACTCAAGAATATATATATATATATATATATATAATATATATAAGTTTTTTTTTCTTGTTGAGTTTAACTTTGATAAAAAAAAAAATATTTTTTTCATTAACCATTTTAAAATGTAGATCTGTGGGTGGTGCAGCATGGTGACATAGGGAGGACTGAGATTACCCCCTCCTATGTCATGGGCTTTCTGGATATATCAAGTCCAAGCATTGCAGCAAGCAGTCATAATATATTAATAATTATAAGCTCACATTTGTGTTGGAAAAAGTATGCCATGATGATGGGCCATCGGATCAATGCTGGTGCGAACACTCCACACATCAAAGAGGGGCCGATCTAATACAGAGAGGACACATTGCCGGAAGTCAATAAATAAATAAATAATAAATCAATCGATCGTTTTATTATATTGATACTAAAAAAAGATGGGTTTAGTCATTTACCTGGAAATCATATAATATTTTCATGTTTAAGCTCCTGGAATGAAAACGCCAACTGTCAGTGTCAAATCAAATATTACACCATCAAACTGCCAATCTGTTACTCATCACACCACAAACATTCGGGTTACCTTCAGGATGACTTCCTTCCCTAAAAGGTTTTCCTTGCAACCTCTAGGTCCTGCTTCTGTGAATGGTACACAAGTGCGCACTGGGCAGTGTTTCCCGGCCCGGGTCTCCGTCTCTCCGACGAACAAGCGTGGTTCCACCCACGCCCAGACATCCACCGCGGCGCATCACGCTGTCTGCTGACGTCAGTTCCTGTTGCTGACGTCGGTTCCAGTATCGGCGCCATCAGCGCCATTTTCGTTCCACGCTGGTTCCAGCGGCTTCTCCTCCGCTCCAGGCTACATCACAGGGACACCGGCAAGAATCGCGATTCTCTATATAAGAGATCTATATTCTCTATATAAGAGATCACGATTCTCTATATAATAAATCGTGCAGCTCTACTTCCTCTGGATCAACTGGGTATAGGATTGGGTTTATGGGATTGTATGATATTTTTTATTTTTATTTATTTTTTTTTTTTTTATGGTTGAACTAGATGGACTTTGATGTCTTTTTTTCAACCTGACTAACTATGTAACTATCACAGGGAGTTTTTTCACCTTAATGCGTAGAATGCATTAAAGCGGAGTTCCACCCTAAAGTGGAACTTCTGCTCATCGGATTCCTCCCCCCCCCCTCCGGTGTCACAATTGGCACCTTTCAGGGGGGAGGGGGGGTATAATACAGGTATCTGCACCCACTTCCGGGTATAGCTAGCTGCAGCTAGCCGCAGACTCCCCACCCACCCCGTTGTGTTGTGGGAAATACCCAGTTCCCACAACACAACGGGGACCAGTGTAGACTGCATGCGCAGTAGGGAACCGGGCAGTGAAGCTGCAACGCTTCACTTCCTGATTCCCTCAGTGAGAATGGTGGCGGCAGCACCCGAGGATTGAGGGACGGTTCGGTCTCGGGTGCCGACATCGCTGGACCCCGGGACAGGTAAGTGTCCTTATTTTAAAAGTCAGCAGCTGCAGTATTTGCAGCTGCTGACATCTAAAAAAATTTTTTTCGTGAAACTCCGCTTTAAGGTGAAAAAACCTCGAAGGTTTACAACCCCTTTAAGGGGGGGGGGTTGGGTTTTTTAAGTACAGTAATCCATAGAAACTGCACTGGTTAGATTTAGCAGACTGGCTGCAATTACCACTAATCCCACATGTGAATTGGACTGCCCAGGTCACACATGGAAGCTCAGTAGCAGTCTTCTTCTTTTATTTATTTTTATTTTTTTTTATTTTTCATCATGCAGTACTTTTAAGCACTTAAATGTGATTTGATAATGTTAAAATGTGTACTGATTTCTTTAAACTGTGGATTATAAAGATGGTTCTAATTACAGAAGAACTCCAGTGTGATCTTTTTAGGTAAAAAAAAAAAGAAGTCCTCAACAGGAATAAAATCTTACCTACTGATCCAGTAATTGATGTAAAAAAAATAATTAGTCATTTGGAAAAGATTTACTGAACCATTTGGCTGAAAAGCACTTCTTTTATGTCTTGTAATTTTGGCTGTGAGCTCCACCCCTGTATAAAGCCCAATTTGTGGGCATTCCTGTTCCAGCAAAGCCCAGTAGCCACCACCCCTTCTGCTATCCCCTTCTACTGCCAGTCTCGTTCCCCTCTCCTTTCCTGACACTCGGTCCTCTAACCCCGGCAATCAGTCCATTCCCCACATCCCACTGCCAATCTCATTCTTCTCCTGGGTAGTGACAGTGCTGGTCTGATGGAAATAGTCTGTTGCCCAAGATCACAAGCACAATCCGAATACCCTGGTCTTCTTGTGAGCAATGTGGTCAGACAGCGGTCGGGGAAGGGGGGGGGGGGGGGTTGTGCTCTCAATCAAGTTTTTTTTTTTTTTTTTTTTATATACCAGTATTTTTTATTTATTTTTTTTTTTAAGACCTGCTGATGTCTCTAAAACTAACCACTTACAGGAGAGCTCTGATATTTCTCTATAGAAAGAGAAGCAGTAGATGAATGTAATGTGATCATTATACTGACCTATGTACTTTCCTTCCCAGATACAGCTGTCAGAAAACCAAGCCAGGGGCACAGCGGCATTGTTGTCTCTTTTGGCTTCTAGTTCTTGCTTCTGCCTTCTGTCTCTGTTTTTTTGTTTAAACCTTTTGCAAATGACAAACAGTTAAAAAATAAGCCTCTTAGACTTCTATTGTCACATAGCAAGGACCAAGAATATTAAGCCTGTAGGAATTTTTATTTTTCCGAAAATAATTGGTTATGGCATGTCATTTAAAGGGATCCCTGTGGTGACCTTTTAAAAGTGCTTAATGAGAAGTAGTGATGGGCAGAAAACCATGCAGGGTGGAACAATTGCTTATTGTATTAATGCTAACAGGTTCTCTTCTCTTGTTTATGAAATGGAAGGAACAGGTCCCTTTTTATTTTTTTTTATTTTTTTTTTTATTTTTTTACACAAGCACCATTCTGGTCATTGAACGATTGCTTTGTTTCACGGCTCTTTGCTATCTGGGTGTGTCATCCTCTGAAGTCTGCGTACAAGGTGAACATCTAAACTGATGCAAACTCCCTGCGTGTAAATGAAGGCCTGTTAGGTTGTGGCATCTGTAAGACCGGCTGATAATCGCCCCCTGGACAACCTACTTTTTTTAAAAATCCTTCTTTATTTTATTTTTATTATGACATTTTTAGCATTTATTAAATTATGTGTTCGCTGTTGGCTTGGAGAGCAGAATCCATAATTGTAGGTGGCATAGACAGGGTTCAGTCACCTCTTCAGGGTCTTTACTGCTGTCTTGGAGCCCCTCCTTCAAAGTATAAGTAAACAAAGTGGAGTTCCAGTCATAGTTTTTTTATTTTTTTTACATGATTCAGCTGCATTAAATCTAAATAACCTTTGGCAAAATGATTATTTTTTTTTTTTTTTACTCACCTTTTCAGGTCTTTTGCTAAGGGGTCCCTCGTAATCTGCCTCTTCCTCTCCAAGGCGCCTGATGTCATTTCCCTTGGTGCTAGTGCTCCTGGAAGATGGCTGTCATCATTTCCCAGGAGTCACTGGGCAGCGCTGAGGGCTTCGTTGCACGCAATGGGGGCGGGCACTTCCGAGGACGCCGCCCGTTGCGATGGCAACGTCTGAAGTGTACGGCGCTGCGCCGTACATACGGCGCATGCGCGAGAACGGGGGCGGTGCATGCTGGTCGCTCAGCTGCACCAGAGCCTGGAAGATAGTGCTTGTGGGCTTCACATGCCCACAAGCACTATGGAAACTGCCTGTAAAGAGGAATATAAAATATATTCCTCTACGAAATCGGCCATTGAGGGCCGATTCAGCAAAGAAACGTGAGTGCTCTAAAAATGCTTTTTAAATAAAGTTATGGATCCTAAAAAAAAAAAAAATTAACAGTGAGAACTCCGCTTTAAATGCCGGTTCACACTGATGCAAATTTCATGCATTACAAAAAACCTAGATTCGCATGTGCTTCAAAAACACATTGGGGGTTATTTAAGAAAGGCAAATCCCACTTTGCACTACAAGTGCAAAGTGTACTTGATATTGCATTGAAAGTATACTTGGAAGTGCAGTTGCTGTAAATCTAAGGGGTAGATTTGAAATGAGGGGAAGCTCTTCTGATTTTATCCTCCAATCATGTGCAAGCTAAAATGCTGTTTTTTTTTTTGTTTTTTTTTCCTTGCATGTCCCCCTCGGCTCTACAGCGACTGCACTTCCAAGTGCACTTTGCACTTGTAGTTTGCACGTGTAGTGCAAAGTGGATTTTCCTTTAGTAAATAACCCCCCTTGTGTTCAATGATGGTTGTTCACATCTATGCGTTGCGAATGCGATGCAGAAACAAAAAGGACCCTGTGCGAGTTTACTGTGGTGCGATTAGATTTTTCTCTCCATAGACCTCATTGGAAACCTCAGTGAAATCACATCTTGTGTTCAGATGTGTGCAAATACTGCTTTTTTTGTGTGTAGATTTTTACGTATTTCTCCTCTCCGCACTTCCTATTTCCTGTCTGATGTCCCAAAATGCTTTCAGTTCGCATTACAATTGCACAGTCTTTAGCACAAACCGCAAGACAAAATCGCACTGAGCTCCAGCAGAAATCTGCATGAGAATTGCACCCATTCGCATCGCATCGCATCAGCGTGAACCCAGACTCAAAAAATGAACTGCTCTTATTTGCTCCCTTTTAAAGCAGAACTGGAAAACTGCGAGTAAGCCGCTCTTTATTACATTTGGCTGTTAGTGCAGAAGAGACCTAACATCTCTTTTACCTGCCAGCTCGCAGTTCTCTATTGAATGTACGCTGAGCTGTGCATGTGCAGCTCAGTGTGCATTCCTGGCACACTCTGACTGTGCTAGAATGACTGAATCTTGTGCGCATGCGTGGGATGGCATTATTTCCCCTCCTCCAATCAAGAGTTTAAAAACCTGGCACCTAAAAGTAGCCCGGGGAAAAGATGATAGTGACCAGTGGGGGGATGATGTAACTGCCGCATCGCTGTAAGGGGGGAGGTTAGTATTTTTAAGAGTTTAGTTGTGCTTTAAGGCCTCACACGGGACATAAAAAAAATCCTGCTTTGCAGGCGTTTGAGATTTTTTTTTTCTCAGCCTTTAACGCATGGGGTCTCAAACTGGTGGCCCTCCAGCTGTTTTGTGAAACTACAAGTCCCATGAGGCATTGCAAGGCTGAGAGTTACAAGCATGACTCCCTCAGGCAGAGGCATTATGGGACTTGTAGTTTCCCAACAGCTGGAGGGCTGTCAGTTTGAAACATCTACAAGTTTAATGCACGTTTACAGGTATATTAGAAGAGGAGAGTTTAGAGGCTGAAAAAAAATTAAAAAAAACCCCATCACCAGCGCATTTAGGAGAGGAGTGTTTGAGCAGAAAAAAAATTCTATATAAGGGCCGGTTCACACTGCTGCGAATTCTATTGCGAATTTGAGCCGTTGCGATCGCTCAAATTCGCAAGTCATTTAAATAACATCGTTTTCCATTAGTGCCGTTCACATCAATGCGTTGCGAATCTAAGCTGCGTACAAAAAGGGTCCTGTGTGAGTTTGATCCGTGTGCGATGCGAATTCAATGCAGTATTTGCCGTAGAATTGCAGTAAATTCGCCAGAACACATAAAGAATTTGCAACGAAAATTTGCAACGCAATCGGATCAAATTTGCGCAAAATTCGCACCGCAGCAGTGCGAACCGCCCCTTAATGCTGTATAATAATAAATAACCTGGACTTTAGACGGTCTATGAAGTGAGAATGCTTAAAAAAACGCATCCAACTGCATCTGGTGTGAATGGGCCCTAAATGTTTTTTGGAAGGGTTTGTGTAGGAAAGCTGGGGCCAAAAGCACGCAACACTTTTTCAAACAAAGTTTTATGTTTCTTTCTGAGTTTTGAATGTCTGAACATAGTGATGTGAACAGCGTGTATTGGAAAGCATGGGACTCCTATTGTTATCACATCACATATAGGTTTAGGTGCAAAAAAAAAAAAAGAATGCTTATATGTGAATGGGGGAGGGGCTAACAGGTGCAAAGTGGTGGCTTCCAGGGTCGCTGTAAATGGCACCACACGCAAGAGTGGCTGATGACGCAATCTCCGCATACCCGATCCTCTTCATCAGGGTATCCTATTACACAGGTTACTGAGTTTAGATTGTCTGTTTCTAGAGTGGCATATTATTATTATTATTATTATTATTATTATTATTATTATATATCTTACATGCATATCTATTATTCTCGTGACATTGTGACCTGGGTCACAACCAGCACCAGACTTGCTCTGAGGCTCCGATTAGCTGGCTGATCATGAGGTTGTAATAATTGTTCTAATGTGACTGTATGCCTTGTCATGTCACATGCTTTTTGCGATGTTTTGTATTATATTTGTTTGTCTCAGTACAGAGCATTATACTTTCCAAAACGTCTTTCAGGACAGCACCCGAGAGATCATGGCTCCTCCTCCCACAGGAAACACCTCATCAATTAAGTCTTTAAATTGGAATCCTCCACGTTGCCTCATCAGTTTTTTGTGTTTCCTCCAGCTGGAGGAACACCTCTGGTGGGAGCCATGATCTCTCAGGTTTATCCTGGGAGACACAGGTTCTCACCTGTTAAGTCTTTTTAGGCTAGGAGAGTGAGCCTCCCACTTGCCTCTTGATGGATGGTCCCGTGGGCTCCCTCTCCCTCTTCCGTGCTCGGGGAGAGCCTGTACGTCCGGGGGGGCTGCCTCCAATTTTTTTTTAGCCTAACGGGCGGCCGTCCTATGTTCCCTTCTACATGAGGGATGAGCGGTGGCGGCCGCCATGTTGCTAGTGGCAGAAGAGCGCTTCAGCCACGTCCTGTAAGGGAGGAGGCAGCACTTCCGGGTCGGCGCGTGCGTCATTTCCGGGCGCAAAGCGCAGTGGGAGAGGGCAGGGTCACCTGGCGCCTTTATTTCCGGTTCCAGGTCAGCGCAGCGGCGTTTTCGAATCTGGAACCGGTCGTTTCACCACGCACCGCAGACAGCTATGGATAGCGATGCAGCGGATAAGGGGGCAAGCCAAGGCGCCAGCAAGGCTAAGGTAAGGGACTGTGTCCTCTATTACACTGGGCCGTTTTCTCCTGTGGGGGGGTAACTCACCCTTTCCCCCCCCCTTCCCCCACCACTCACCCCCTCTTCAGAAGGTAGGTTGTAGTGGCTGGATTTAGTATATCTACCCTACAACAGGGGATTAGGTGGTGGTGGCTTGCTGGGCACATGGAAATGAGATGTTTCTTCCTTAGTGCACCTGGGTGTTTTTTACTTGCGCTGTATTACAGCTTTTTAAGCGTGGTTCCATATCTCTTTTCTGTTTGTCCAGGCCAAAGGTTCTGCCCAACCAGTCAAGAAAAGGTGCCCTGTCTGCAAAGAAAAACTAAGCGATGCTTGGACCAAAACGCTATGTGCAGAGTGCATTACAAATTTGGTCAGAGAGGAGACTCCATCCGTTTGTGGCGACTTGGTGTCAACAATAAAGGATGAGCTCCGGGCCACCTTTCAAGCTTTTAGGTCAAACCTAAGAGAGGAGCCAGGTCCCTCTAGGGATACTCTGGTTCCGCAGCCATCTTCAGAACCCCAGAGTGGTTCTCAAATAATTTTTGGGGGTCCGATATCCCAGGACGCTTCTCAAGGGTCCGTTTCCCTCGCTCCAGATGATACAGATTCTGAGGAGGAGGAAAATGAATCAGATGCCGCTTCTAAATACAAATTGTCACTAGAAGAGGTGGGAGGACTCCTGAAGGTAATCCATGCCACTTTGGGGATAGAAGAGGAAAAGAAGGAACTCTCCCTGCATGACCGCATGTATGCTGGTTTAGGAGATTCAAAAGGCCGTTCTTTTCCAGTTCATTCAATTATCACTGATATGATTAAAAAAGAGTGGCTGGAACCTGAGAAAAAGCCTTTCTTTTCCCGGGCTCACAAGAAAAGATTTCCATTTGAAGAAAATCCAGATTCTATATGGAATAAGATTCCAAAATTGGACTCTGCCTTTTCTCAGGTCTCTAAGTCTACGGACCTCGCCTTTGAGGATATGGGCACTCTGAAGGAGCCCATGGACAAAAGGATGGACCTGCTTCTTAAAAGAACCTGGCAATCAGTAATGCACAATCTGAAACCAGCAATGGCAACAACCTGTGTTGCAAGGAACTTAGATCACTGGGTTAACCAGTTGAAAGCCCATGTCATAGCAGATTCCTCAAAACAGGAGATTCTAGAGGCCTTATGGCTGAAGACGTGGCCAGGGGATGCTGCATCTAAAAATAGACTGTGTGGTATTCCATTTGCAGGTGATCTGCTATTCGGCTCAGAGCTAGAATCCATTCTTGACCGCACGGCAGACAAGAAAAAGTCGTTTCCGGTTAAGAAGAAACAGGTGCAAACCCGTAAGCGTTTCTTTCGGCCCCAAAAAGGTCAGCAGGAAGGAAAAACGCAGGGCAAGAGGAAGTCATGGTCTTCTCAGAAGCCCAAAGGTAGGGGTGGAGTGCTCTTCAATCCTCCTGCGGCCTCCGCAAAACCACAATGACTCCGTCAAGGTCGGGGGAAGACTCCAGGAGTTTCTTCCTCAGTGGAGAGCCATTTCCTCAAATCAATTCGTTGTGAATATGCTCTCCCAGGGGTATGTGATAGAATTCACGGAAGAACCTCCAAGAAGATTCTTGGTGACAAACGTCCCAAGGGACGCAGTCAAGGCTCTCGCCATGAAGTCCCTAATTCAGGAACTGAAAAATCAGAGAGTCATTGTTCCGGTCCCAGCGGGGGAGTTCTTCCAGGGGTTCTACTCACATGTCTTTCTGGTTCAGAAGCCTTCAGGAAAGTTCCGTCTTATCCTGAATCTCAAAATGCTGAACAAATCAGTAGAATACAGAAGGTTTCGGATGGATTCAATATTTTCAGTAAGAAACCTCCTGTATCAAGGGTGCTATATGGCATCAATAGATTTACAAGATGCCTACCTCCACATTCCTATTGCCGCCAGATCGCAGAAATATCTGAGGTTAGCACTGAAAGAAGGAAGAAGGTGGTACATCTGCAATTCAGAGCACTCCCGTTTGGTCTGTCATCATCTCCAAGGGTCTTCACGAAAATAATGGCCGAAGCTCTGGCGCCTCTGCGTCTAAAGGGGATCTCAGTTATTCCTTATCTGGACGACCTGCTGTTTTTTGCCCAGACCAGAGAAGGTCTTCGGGAAAACTTGCTCAGAGCCCGTGTCCATCTAGAATCCATGGGATGGATTTTAAACCTGCAAAAATCAAATCTGATTCCCTCACAGGAAGTGTTATTCCTGGGTTTCCGTATCAACTCTTTAGAACAAAAAATTTTTCTTCCAGAGGAAAAACAGAAAAAGTTGGTACAAGTGGTGTCACTGCTACAGTCCAATCAAGTTCTATCCATCAGGAAGGTTATGTCAGCATTGGGAACCCTGACCTCTTCCATTCCAGCCATCCAGTGGGCAAAGCTCCATTTCAGATCTCTGCAAAGTTTCCTGTTAAAAACCTGGAATCACCAGCAGGATTCACTAGATTCACTAGTGAAGATACCTACTTCAGTAAAAAGAAGTCTGTGGTGGTGGAAGAACCAGACAAGGTACTCAGAGGGGCTGTTATGGTCCTTCCCAACTCAGGTGAGGTTGACAACAGATGCCAGTGCCTGGGGTTGGGGGGCTCATATGAGCGGTCGGTGGGCCCAGGGCTCGTGGGACACAAGAGATGCGCTGAGGTCCTCAAATTGGAGGGAACTAAAAGCTATAGAAATGGCCTTACTGACCTTTGCGAAAGAAGTCCAGGGGCAACATACTCAGATCCTGTCAGACAACGCCACGGCGGTGGCTTACATAAACAGACAGGGGGGAACCAGAAGCAAAGTTCTGCAGAGCCTGGCAAAAGGCATTCTGAGTTGGGCAGAGCTCCATACTCTATCCTTATCCGCGGTCCATCTAAAAGGGACCCTAAACAGAGTAGCGGACTTCCTAAGCAGGAACAAGATTTTAGAGGCAGAGTGGCAATTGAATCCAGAAGTCTTCCAGTTAATAGTGCAGAAATGGGGGCGCCCAAGAGTGGATCTCTTTGCCACCCAGGAAAACTCACAAATGTCTCGTTTCTTCTCCCTGAAAAGGAACGAGGCATCACTGGGAGTGGATGCTCTGGCACAAGATTGGAGTTTTCACCTCTGTTACGCATTCCCCCCGTTTCAGCTTATCCCTCGGGTAATAGCAAAAATCAGGAAGGAGGAGACAACAGTGATCCTAGTCACTCCTTTCTGGCCAAAAAGGCCTTGGTTTTCATCCCTTCTTCAGATGCAACAAGAACCTTACTGGCACCTTCCGTTAAGAAAGGACCTTCTGTTACAAGGTCCTCTGTTTCACCAGGAAGTAGAAAAACTAAAGCTCACAGCCTGGCTACTGAGGAGCAGCTCTTGAAGAGGAAAGGTTTCTCAGATAGGTTGGTAGCTACCCTGCTATCCAGTAGAAAGAAGGTTACAAGAGCAATCTATTCCAAAGTCTGGAAAATCTTCAACTCCTGGTGCACAGCATCTGACAGATCTCCAAAACAAATTTCTTCTGTTCTTGAGTTTCTGCAAGAAGGAGCAGACAAGGGCTTAGCAGTCAGCACCCTCAAAGTTCAAGTGGCTGCGCTGGGGGTATTCCTGGAAAAATCCATTTCATCAGAACCCCTAGTAATAAGATTCTTTAAAGCTCTTACCCGGTCCAGACCAGTGGTAATCAAAAGCTGTCCAGCATGGGACTTATCGGTTGTTCTACAGGCCCTGACCAAGGAACCTTTTGAACCCATTAATTCAGCCTCCCTGAAATTAATTACTTTGAAAACAGTGTTTTTAGTGGCTGTTACAACAGCTCGAAGAGTCAGTGAGCTGCAAGCCCTATCAATCAGGGAACCTTTCTTTTCCATTTTTTCAGACCGAATTGTTCTGAAAACGGATCCTAATTTTTTGCCGAAGGTCGCTTCGATCCAGAATCGAACTCAGGAGATAATACTTCCTACCTTTTGTTCTAATCCATCGGGTAAGAAGGAAGAAGAATTCCATACCCTGGATGTTAAAAGAGCAGTCTTGAGTTACTTGGAAAACACTAAAGACTTTAGATGTTCAGATGCTTTATTTGTTTTATTTTCCGGTAATAAAAAAGGAAGACAAGCTTCTAGAGGAACCATTGCCAGATGGTTAAGAATGGCTATCTCAGAAGCCTATTCCCTTACAGGTCAAGAGAGTCCATTAAATGTCCGGGCTCATTCTACAAGAGCTTTGGCGGTGAGTTGGGCAGAAAAAGCTGGCGCCACCCCCGAACAAATCTGTAAGGCAGCTACTTGGACAAGTCTGACAACCTTTGCCCGTCATTATCGGTTAGACCTCATGACGGCTGGGGACCAGGCTTTTGGAAGGAAAGTCTTACAGGCTGTTGTCCCACCCTAAATGGAGTAAGTCTCGATTATCCTCTCGGGTGCTGTCCTGAAAGACGTTTTGGAAAATTACAAGTTAGACTTACCGGTAACTTGTTTTCCAATAGGCTTTCAGGACAGCAGTAACCCGCCCTTTGTTTATGCTAATGCTGTAATACTATGATATAACTGTCGCTTATGTGTTGCAGCTGGGGCTGGAGTTCTCTACAAACAACTGATGAGGCAACGTGGAGGATTCCAATTTAAAGACTTAATTGATGAGGTGTTTCCTGTGGGAGGAGGAGCCATGATCTCTCGGGTGCTGTCCTGAAAGCCTATTGGAAAACAAGTTACCGGTAAGTCTAACTTGTAATTTTTTCATTGTATCTTACATTTAGCAGTGCAGAGTAATAAGGAAAATTGTGATGTTGTACTTTTTGTTTTTTTTGTGTGTGTTCTATTTAACCGCTTAAAGAGGGAGTCCCGCGGAAAAAAAATAAGAAAATTAAATGTCAGCAGCTACAAATACTGCAGCTGCTGACTTAAATAAGGACACTTACCTGTCCCAGGGTCCAGCGATGTCGGCACCCGAGGCCGAACCGTTGCTCGGCTCTTGGGTGCTGCCGCCGCCATCTTCTGTAAGAGAATCAGAAAATGAAGCCTTGCGGCTTCACTTCCCGGTTCCCTACTGCGCATGCGCAAGTTGCGCTGCACAATCAGAACGGTCCCTGCTGTCTCTGGGACCCGTGTGTGTCCCAGCAGACAGCGCGGGGGGGGGGGACGGGAAGTGGCATAGACTCCCGTCGGAGTCTACGCCCGGAAGTGGGTGCAAATACCTGTATTAGACAGATACCTGCACCCCCCTCCCCCCTGAAAGGTGCCAAATGTGTCACCGGAGGGGGGGGGGTTCCAAAAAGCGGAGGTTCACTTTTTATGTGAACCTCCGCTTTAAGCCCCGGACCATTTTGCTGGCCAAAGACCAGAGCGCTTTTTGCGATTCGGCACGGCGTCGCTTTAACTGACAATTGCGCGGTCGTGCGACGTGGCTCCCAAACAAAATTGACGTCCTTCCCCCCCCCCCCCCACAAATAGAGCTTTCTTTTGGGGGGATTTGATCACCTCTGCGGTTTTTATTTTTTGCGCTATAAACAAAAATAGAGCGACAATTTTGAAAAAAACGCATTTTTTTTAACTTTTTGCTAAAATAAATATCCCCAAAAAATATATAAAATTTTTTTTTTCCCTCAATTTAGGCAGATACGTATACTTCTACATATGTTTGGTAAAATCGCAATAAGAGTTTAGTGATTGGTTTGCGCAAAAGTTATGTTGTTTACAAAATAGGGGATAGTTTTATGGCATTTTTATTAATCCTTTTTTTTTTTTTTTTTACTAGTAATGGCGATCTGCGATTTTTATCGTGACTGCGTCATTATGGCGGACACATCGGACAATTTTGACACGTTTTTGGGACCATTGTCATTTTTACAACGATCAGTGCTATAAAATTGCACTGATTACTGTAAAAATGACACTGGCAGTGAAGGGGTTAACCACTAGGGGGCTAGGGAGGGGTTAAGTGTGTCCTGGGGAGTGTTTCTAACTGTAGGCGGGAGGGGCTACGTGTGACATATCACTGATCACCGCTCCCAATCACAGGGAGCTATAATCAGTGACAGTCTCACTAGGCAGAACGGGGAGTTGCTTGTTTACATTAGCATCTCCCCGTTCTTCAGCTCGGTGAGACGATCGCGGGTATCCCCGTGGCGATCGAGTCCGCGGGACCTGCAATCTAACTCGCAAAGCTCCTGGCAAGGTCGTGGGCGCACCGCTGGCGACGCGCACGTGACCACACGGCGGCAAATTCAAAGGGACGTACCTGTATGCCCATTTGCCCAGCCGTGGCCATTCTGCCGACGTATATGTACAATCTCTTAATACATTTTGGCCAAAAATGTATTCTGCTACATGTCTTTGTCTTTGGTAAAAAAAAATCTGAATAAGTGTATAGTTTGGTTTGCGTGAAAGTTATTGCGTCTACAAACTATATAGGATATATACTGGAATTTTTTATTTATTTTTTATACTAGTAATGGTGGTAATCAGCGACTTATAACAGGACTGCAATAGTGTGGTGGGTAATCTGATACTAACTGACACTGGGTGGAACTAGCTCACTGCCACTGACATTATTACAGTGATCAGCGTTAATAATATATGCACTGTCACTGTACTAATGACACTGGGCAGGAAGGGATTAACATATAGGTTAGTGATGGCGAACCTTGGCACCCCAGATGTTTTGGAACTACATTTCCCATGATGCTCACCTACACTGCAGAGTGCATGAGCATCATGGGAAATGTAGTTCCAAAACATCTGGGGTGCCAAGGTTCGCCATCACTGATCTAGGGTGTTTAAGGGGTTGAATCGGTGCCTAACAAGTGTTTTATGTGTGTACAGTGTGCTAATTTTACTGGGAAACGAGTTGTTTTAATTCGCCCAGCAAGGAATTAAAAGTCAACAGCTACACATACTGTAGCTGTTGACCTTTTAATATCGGGACACTTACCTGTCCTGGAATCTAACAATGTCCGCACCCCAGGCAATGTTTCCATCGGTTCTTGGGTGCTTCCGCCGCCATTGCCTGCCTTCACAGCCAGTTCCCTACTGCGCATGTACAAGGCGCGCTGCTCTTTCTTGAGTGGTCCGGCAGCGGGAGAAGGAGGAGCGGAGCGAGATCTCTCGGAAGTGGGGACGGGTAGGAGGCAGATATTGTGGAGCTTCCACTTTTGGGTGGAACTCCGCTTTAATGGCACCCCCATGCATCTGAAACTGCAGCTCGTTTTCGAATGTGGGAAATCGCATAGAGCAAGAGCACCATGTGATTTTCCCAACGGCTGAGTTTTGAAGAAAAAAAAATAGCAGGAACCATTTTCCTGCATAAAAAGCAGACACAGCGGCCCATTCAAAAGAATGAATAGGCTGCCATGCCTGTGCAAATGCAGGCTGCATAGATGTGACCCGAGCCATAGTCTGGTAGCAGCATTTTAAGCAGACATGTACCGGCTTTGCTAGCGATTATATAAATTGAGTTTTAGTGATACTGCCAGTAAATCGCTCATCTGACGTGGCCCTGACAATTCTAGCAACTGTTACCTTGATAATTGCTATGTAGGAGGGGAATTATGATTAATTAGATGTTTTAATTATCCTTTTTGAAGGATTTTTTTTTTTTTTCGTGATAAAAAGTGACTAATTGTTGCTGCCGTATTCACATGTGATATCTTAACTACAAAAGGGTGATTATGTTGGCAGCTTCTCCTGGTGTTGTCAGACACAAGGAAGTGGTTATGTGTACAAGATTAGTAATTAACATCCTGGAAGGTTCCTCCATTGTAGCGACATGTAGAGCCGGAGGGACATACAAATATTGATTCAGGTTTAACAGCCTTTGTCCTGCATATGGACTACACACTTGGGGATATTAACGAAGAACCACACAGTCTACTAGAAAAGTAGGATGAGGTTTCTTTATGAGAAGAAATCGCTGCATGTGGTTGATTAACACTTGAAATTTAAAAAATGGCTAGTAATTGTTGTTACAAGCCACCCAGAGACCTTCAGATAGATATTAAATATAAAAAAATAGGGAATAGCTACTGGTTTAGTTATACATGTGAGTAGGATGATGATCAACTTAATTAAAAAAAAAAATATGGAGAAGAGGGGGGATTTGGGACTTTAAATGAGGCACATATGTGGTGTGCCTCCATCCCTAAATTCAAGGCTAAACTAGGAAAGTTGGGACTTTAAAATGAGGTCATGGACACCGTGGAATAGACCACATATATGAGAGACATTGCAATAAATATCATTTCATATTTATAAGCACATATGTATGTGCACACGTAATAGAGACATCAAGAGTACATCAAATAACTACCCACATGGTGCCATATAGTGGTCACAATTGATGAAATTATACAACCAAAACAAAAATGTCATATGTATACATGTGATGTTACAGCAGCACTTTCACCGGAGATAGAGGTATAGACAGTAAAATTATGAATGAAAAATGAAAATAATTCTGAAGTGAAGGTCCAATTTTACTATAGACATATGTCTGCATCCCAAAATGCCCGACGCGTTTCGTGTGAAGGACACTCATCAGGGGCGATAGCATGGGGATGTCTGGAAGATATGGTAAAATATGATATCACAACAGGAGCAGATGGACAATGCCATGATGGTGGCCAATGAACCAGAAATCTAGCTGCGGCAAGTAAAATAGAGGAGATCCTGTCCTGAGTAGAACTTCACATTTTAGCCTGGTCAACTGTGTACATTTTAAGGCATAGCAAATTTAAAGGCAGGCTTCCTCAGCTGCTAGCATGTAGACCAGGGACAGTGGTCCCTACACACATAGATGTTCCAGAACTATGCCACAGGTGAAGGAAAACTGATTTGGACCTCCCAACCCCCTGGTTCAACAACAACTGAACAGGTTTGTATCTAGGTGCAGGAACCCACTGGTGGATGCTCTGGTTGCTCTGTGGGACGCAGTAGACCCTGACCTATTCCTTTCCACCCCAGAAACTTCATCCTCATCTCTTCTGCAAAGTTGAGATGGAGGGAATTTTGATGATCCTCTTTGGTTTGGGTTGGCCCAGGCAGATGTGGTAGGCTGACCTAAAATTTCTGGCAGGTGTACCATGGGCCTGTCAGACTGTTCAGATCTACTGTACCAAGGGCCCATTTTCCACCTTGCATCTTAGTCACTGGCCTTAATGGCATGGTTGTTTAAACCCAGGGGCACCTTATGCCTCGTTTCCACTGAGCGGTTCGGTTCGGTACGGTACGCTATTTTGGGTGTTTCCATTATGAAAGCGGCCCATACAACCGAACCATACCGCTCCATTCAGGGTCCTGCTTCAGATGTGGGGCCATAGAAAATGGAACGGTTCGGTTAGGGCGGAGCTACGATACATTCCACTGATTGGCTGACAGAAAACCCTCTGCTGTGCTATGCTGAGGCATTTTTTTTCTAAACCCCGTATGACCCCTTGTGGTCCCACTTGCAGTGGAAACGCTCACCAGAATAGACCGGACCATTCTAGGCCATTCAAACTGTACCGACCCGAACCGATCCGCTCATTGGAAACGAGGCATTAGAGTCTATAAATTCTACAATGCTGAAGGATAGGAAGTGCACTTCCCGCAAGGTCCATCATTAGAAGTGGAAGGTTTACTTCATCTGGTGTGAGTCCAGGGACTTCCACCCTAGTAGCAGGATTTTCTCCTTCCTGCCGCTGTGTCTTCACCACGTTTTTGGTTCTGAGATCCATCAAAAGTAAAGTCTCTGCACTTCCCATTCTGTTTCAGAGACCGCTGGCTTTTTGACCTCCTAAATTAAATCCCTTGTTCAGGGGGGTCTCCTATGTGATACCCCTAAGGTGTTCCTTCCTGTGTCCCTCAATGGGTAATGAAGAAAGTAGGATTTTATTGGATCCATTGAGTGCCACAGGCCCCACCCCTCTGTGTTTCTAAAATTTTATTCAAAATAAATCAAATAGAATTGGTAAATGGGTAGGCAGGAGGATCTGGGGAGGGGTTTAAGTCTGCCCATTGATGAGCTTTAACAAAAAATATCTGGCTTGCACACAAACTTTTTTATTTATATTTGTACATTGGAAGTTGTGTGTTTGTGTTTTTTTTTTTTTTTTTTATTCTTCTTCTGAATGAAAACTTTAGATCAGTAATCTTGGTACCCAAAGACCTCAGCGTTTTTTTTTTTTTTCTTTTTATAAAACCGTAAAAATATTACATTGCTGACATGAGACTTGCCATTCATGAGAATTGCAAACAATACTGATAAATCCAGGTTAATACATTTATGTATTTATCCAAAATCGTGAAAACTTTTTTTTTTTTTTAATGCAGGTACCGTCTGCGTTTGAATCTTTCTTGATTTTGAACTGCGGTAATTCTACTTCCCGAGTCCCACATTCTACCAGGACTGTGCCGGATTTTGACAGAAATCCCGCAGTCCCAGGAGCCGTGCTTCATCATCCTGCAACGTGCCGGGTGTGGTTATTCTGCACAGCAGGTACAGGGCAGGAGAAATGATAGCTGAAACTAAACAGCATCCTGTCCACAGTTTAGTAAAAGTATGTTCCTGTCAATGGGATTTGTTACTATTTCGATGCCCTGGAACTGCCTCCAATCGGGAAGTGTTAATAACTATCATGTGGCAGTGCTAGACCTTTCCTGATTGGCTGCAGTTCCAGAACTTCTGAATGGTTATATGTAGGGCTGAAACAACTAATCGATTAATCAACAACTAATCGATTATGAAATGAATCGATTACTTTTTTCATATTCGATTAATCGGCCAGGAACATAATGGGGTTAAAAAAAAACCTTACAGTAGTGATTACAGTGGAACCTCGGTTTGCGAGTAATGCGGTTAACGAGCGTTTCGCAATACGAGCACTGTATTTCTAAAAATCCTAACTCAGTTTGCGAGTGTCTCGCAAAATGAGCAGGATTCAGGCCAAAAGCGGTGTGCAGTACCGCTTTTGGCCTGAGGTGGGGGGCACCGGAGCCGAGCAGAGCTGGAAGTGGCCGTTCGGAAATGCACGGAAAAACCCGAGGACAGTTGGGCTGACATCGGCAGACCTCGGAAAGGCTCGTGAACGGAGTCTTTCCGAGGTTTGCCGAGGTCAGCCGAAGTGTCCCTCGGGCCTTTTCGGCTGTTTCCGAGGCTCTCCGGCGCCCCCCGCCTCTGGCCACATGCGGTATTGCATCCCATTGAAGTCAATGCGGAACAAATTATTTTCGTTTCCGTTGACTTCAATGGGAAAACTCGCTTTGATATGCGAGTACATTGGATTACGAGCATACTCCTGGGACGGATTATGCTCGTAATCCGAGGTTCCACTGTAACTGCTTTTTTTTTTTTTTTTGTACTATAAGGGGCTCATTTTAGTTTTTTTAAACCCCATTAGGTTACTAAACGTCTTAGACCTGGTTCACATCTATGTGTTTATTGGTGCTTTTTGCAGAAATGCACTACAGTTCATTTACATGGTTTCTTATGGGACACGTTCACATCTATGCTTTTTTCAGCCGCTTTTTTTTTATGCAAAACTGTGCTTTTTTGGTTCAATATACTTCAATGGAGAAGCTGCAGAAAAGCATGCAATGCGTCCTTGCAGCAATTTGTGTTTTTTTTTTTTTTTACAAATTTTTTATTCTGCCCAACAAATTGGCCAAAAAAATATGGCAAAAATGCAAATCGCAGCAAAATCACGTGTGCAAAAATCAAAACGCACAGCAAAAAGAACTGCAGAAACAGATCAACAAAAGCAAACTGCGTAGGTGTGTACTGAGCCTTATACTGGCCACACGGATCGATTATAAAATCGAACGAACGTTCTTAAAATGGCATTTTCTTTGAAGGAAGACATTGTTTTGTTTTTTTAAATTAAAAAAATTGACTCTTAATAGTATATACAGTATATCTCGCCTCTAATAGTTTATACAGTATATCTCCATTAATATGTACAGTATATCTCTTCTAATAGTGTATACAGTATATCTCTTCTAATAGTATATACAGTATAGCTCTCCTCTAATAGTATATACAGTATATCTCTCTAATAGTATGTACAGTATATCTCTTCTAATAGTATGTACAGTATATCTCTCTTCTAATAGTATATACAGTATATCTCTCTATTAATAGTATATACAGTATATCTCTCCTCTAATAGTATATACAGTACAGTATATCTCTCTTATAATAGTGTATATACAGTACATCTCTCCTCTAATAGTTTATACAGTATATCTCTCCTCTAATAGTATATACAGTATATCTCTTCTAATAGTATATACAGTATATATCTCTTCTGTCTGTTATTCTCAGAGTGGATTAGAGATTTTGCTCCCTAACCATATAGTTGGTTATTTATATTTACCACTGCATAGAGATATTTAAGAATAAATTTCCTTTTTTTTCAAACTTTACATATTAACTAAATTATACACCACACTTTCTTTTTAGGGTTATTAACCGATTAATCTAAACAATAATTGACCAGCTAATCGATTATGAAAATAATCGTTAGTTGCAGCCCTAGTTATATGTTAGAATGTTTGAATGTCTGTTTCTCTGCAGTACTGCAGGCATTGGTGGTAATGAAAGTAAGAGAAACCGTTTTGATTTTAGAGACGGTCACTTTAGGATGGGATGATCATGTTCTTGGTCAAATGACAATACACAGTGAATTAGACTTTGAATCCATGATGTGTGATGTGCCTTTTGTGTGTTTTGCTCTTTAGGAATGATCAGACTGCTGATCTTCTAGCAACATGGGTGCCAACAGCAGCACGATTAGTGAACTCTCTGAGAACGACTATTTGAAGAAACTGTCCGGGACAGAGACCATTTCTGAGAATGAACCTTTCTGGAACCAGCTCCTGTCTTTCACCTTCTGCACCCCAACAAACAGGTGAGCGCAAGACAATTTATCTAAATCCTAAAACATGTAATATATTGCAGCTTACCAGTTCGTAGATGTGGTGGCTGCATCTGGTTACATTATTTCAGACCCTTTTCCTTTATGTTGACAGTAACACATTTGCGGCCCTAGGACAGGACAAGAAAAGGGATGAGCTTGCGTTTGTTTGGAGCGAAGTTCAGGTCCAAACCTGGATGTCGGCTTTTATTTCTGGTAGATAATCTGTGGGCCAAGGATTCTCCTCACTGGAGCTGATCTGGAGATGCTTGTGAATTCTTTGACCTAATTTGGACATATTTGGTCAAATTCATTGGACCAGGTTTGAACCTGAACCCTGTTCTAAACAAACACCGGCTCTAGACAAAGGAGTGTTAGCACTACAGAGTTGACTGAGAGAACTGGGAACAGAGAAAATTAGGAGGCAAAGGCAGAGAATCATTGGAGGTTATAGCTGAAATTTCTTACAGATCAATGAATATTTTGTTGCACTTATTAAACAGATTTAACAAAATGCTTTAAATGGTACTGTATATTTAACAGAAATAAAGGGGGCAAGTAAAAGACGTTAAAGTGGTTCTATAGGCTGGGTGTTTCTTACCTTAAAGCGAAGCTCCACCCAAAAGGAGAAGCTTCACTTGTTCACACACTCCCCCCCCCCCCCCCCCCCCCCCTTTCCACCGCCACATGTGGCACTTTTTCGGGGGGAGAGGGTACCTGGTTTTGACAGGTACCCACTCCCACTTCCTTGTAAGATCACCGTGCGGCGATCTACCACATTTCCTGCTCCTCCTTTTTTTCCTCACTGCCTTCTGGGGGACACAGAGGTCTCAGAAGTCAGTATGACCATTCAGTAAGCACAGCGCAACTTGCGCATGCACTGGAGGAAACCGGCTATGAAGCTTCACTTCCTGTGTTCTTTACTACAGATGCCGTCTACTGCACCCGAGGCCGATTGATGAATCTGCTAGCGGTGCTTACATTGCAGGATCCCTGGACAGGTAAGTGTCCTTATTAAAAGTCAACAGCTACAGTATTTGTAGCTGCTGACTTTTAATTTTTTTTTTTTTTTTATTCATTTTTTTTTTAAAGACTGAAACTTCTATTTAATGCATTCCCTGCATTAAGGTAACTCCTCCCCCTCACTACACTTACCTTAGCCTGTTGGGAATCCAGCAATGTGCCTGGCTGCAGTCTTCTCTCCTTTCTTTCACTTCTTGCATTGAATTGGGCAGCAACAGGAGCCATTGGTTCCTGCTGCTGTCAATCAAATGCTGTGAGAAGGATCTGTGGGAGTGGCACCGAGCCATGGTGTGTGTGTGTGTGTGTGTGTGTGTGTGTGTGTGTGTGTGTGTGTGTGTTTGTCTATGGACACAGACAGCACAGCTCAGGAGCAAGCCTTCAGGTGTGCCCCATAGAAAGCGGCCAGTTAGGGGACACCAGAAGTGGAGGGTCAAAACCATTGCACAAAACATGTTTGTTATTCTAATTAAAAAAAAAAATCTAGACTTTACAATCACTTTAATTGTTGGGGTTTAGGTCTAGCTATATTTGTTTTTCTTCGTTTTGGAAAGCGTATGGAATGATTGGGACCCCTGTTTGGGTTTTACCGCTATCTGAAGCTTCTGTGAGAAAAACTGTAAGAGGGATACAGACGGCAAAATGCTGATGGATTTTAGCCTTCCTCTATTCTAATAAAAACAAAAAAAATGCTTGGTTCCATGTTGCAGATTTTCCCTACTTACTGCTTGGTGAAACCATTGTCACTTGAATGTTTCCGAGAATGTCCGTCACTTACTGACGTGGTCTCTATTCTCTGCAGCAGTGTATTATACAGCCCCAGGGGATACGTCCGTAATGGCCTAGGCTCCCAGAAGTGGGTCGAATGATAGGAGGTGTCACACAGTAATGGAGAGGAGGGAGTTTTGTAGAAAAAACATTTTTATTATTTTACAAGAGAAGTACGGGTTTACAAAACACACATACTCGCCTAGATGTCTACAGCATCCCTCTGATGCTGCAACTATCCCTCGCTGGCTCTAAACTGAGAACTGAGCAATCAGAGACCGCTGATCGCTCAGTTCTCGGACTTCAGTGAGCAGAGAGCTGGCGACTGTCAGTCATCTGCTCTTCTGTCTGTCCCTCCAGTGTTCACTGGGCTGTGGAGGTGATAGGAGCGGTTGGCACAGGCTATCAGAGGTGTACTGAGAGGCTAAGCCAGCTGCCAGTCAGGCTTCTGGGCAGATTTCCACATTAGCCCGCTGTCAGCTGAATTTGGGACACAGGAGTGCAGAACTAAATGCATGCACTTTTGTAACCCCCAGGAGAAGAAGAACCAAAAAGATTTGCTTTAACAAGATTTGGGCTGTTTATTTTTATTTTTTTTATTATAGTGGCATTGGGTTTAATGCGAATGCAGCAGCAGTGAGGGTCTGTGATGGTAAGAGTCAAGGCCAGAGCCTTCATTGGGGTGAATTCATAAGTACTGTATCTATGCTAGATGCTGATTTATTCCACCCTGGCCATTCATGAAAAAAAAATCTCTTTTGGGCAGACTTACCTTTTGTATGAAGTTGGGGAGAGTAGGAAGGTATCTGTGATTACAGCTGCAGTTTATATTGCTGTCTGTCTGGGCCTGCGGCATTTTCTGTTTTATCAAAGTGCATTACTTGTTTTATCTCTATAGCTTGTAGCTATAAAATCCTGGCACTGCTGTACTTTTATAACTGTTATTTGATGTCAACGCCAGGACAAGGAAGCAACAGGAAACCTTTTAAAGTATACTGTATATCTGGCTGCACAAAAAAATAAAAAATCCTTCAGCACATCACTAAAATAACTGAAATACATGCTGAAGAATGATGAATCATGAAAAATATCAGATGAGTTGCCGGAAATCCAGAGAATTTCCTAAGGTGACCTGACTACATACTGACTGTCTCTGCTGCCCTGAAATCCTGATCAGTGTTGTCAACTCTGCCAGAGATACCCTTCTGGACTACAGGACACCTCCTCATTTTTTAGTTTTTCAATATATAATATTTAATATTAGTATTTAAATCTAGCAGTTGAGAATCATGCAGGACCAATAATACTACCTGGGATTTCAGTGCAGCAGAGACAGATGGACATGTCCTTTTTTTGTACTTTTCAAGGCTACCTTCACCCTTAAAATAAATAAATGCACATATTTTTGCAGGTAAAAAATGTGCATTTATTATTTTTTTTTCTGGAGCCTGAAGAGTATTGCACCCATGATCAGCATATAACAGGTGCAATGTCCGGCTCCTGCAGAATGCCAGTATAGCTGTCTGCCTGTATCTCCTGTATGAGCAGATAGTGGAGAGCAGGAAGATCACCAGCGTCCTCACAGTTCATTGAGAACTACAAGCTGTCTGCCGCAATGGCAGACGGTAGTTGTTGTTTATTCCCAGAACTCTGTGAATGAATGACGCAGCTGTGTAGATGGAGCCTCGCATTGGCCACTCAATTTTTAAATTGTGACAGTGGGTGTGGGCGAAGATCACCAGCCCGCTACCACAGCAGTGGATTGGAGGAGCGCAGACAGGTGCTCTTTGGTAACATGTTACACCCTAAATTTGGGTGTAACCTTTTACCAATGGTGAACTTATTTTTTTCAGTGGGTTAAAATATGTAAATAATAAATGTAGTAGCCATAGCTATATTTGGCTATATTACACCTGTTGCATTCCAAGACTCTAAATATGGTCATGTCAAAGTACACTGTTTTTACAACCAACCTTCGTCACTGTCTTTAGCTTGTTTATGTTGCAGCCGAGTCTCTGAAGGATGGATCTGCTGTTACACACCTAGGCCACATATCTGAGTTTTGTTCATCTGGGCCAGGGGTCTCCAAACTTTCTAAACAAAGGGCCCAATTACTGTCCTTCAGACTTTAGGCGGGCAGGACTCTGGCCATCAGAAGTACAAACTGTGCATATTTGGCAATAGTGCCCCGTTATTGGTGTCAGTGGGAGGAATAGTGCACCCTTATTGGTGTCAGTGGGAGGCATAGTTGCCCCATCATTGGTGTCAGTGGGAGGCATAGTTGCCCCGTCATTGGTGTCAGTGGGAGGCATAGTTGCCCCGTCATTGGTGTCAGTGGGAGGCATAGTTGCCCCGTCATTGGTGTCAGTGGGAGGCATAGTTGCCCCGTCATTGGTGTCAGTGGGAGGCATAGTTGCCCCGTCATTGGTGTCAGTGGGAGGCATAGTTGCCCCGTCATTGGTGTCAGTGGGAGGCATAGTTGCCCCGTCATTGGGGTCAGTGGGAGGCATAGTTGCCCCGTCATTGGGGTCAGTGGGAGGCATAGTTGCCCCGTCATTGGGGTCAGTGGGAGGCATAGTTGCCCCGTCATTGGGGTCAGTGGGAGGCATAGTTGCCCCGTCATTGGGGTCAGTGGGAGGCATAGTTGCCCCGTCATTGGGGTCAGTGGGAGGCATAGTTGCCCCGTCATTGGGGTCAGTGGGAGGCATAGTTGCCCCGTCATTGGGGTCAGTGGGAGGCATAGTTGCCCCGTCATTGGGGTCAGTGGGAGGCATAGTTGCCCCGTCATTGGGGTCAGTGGGAGGCATAGTTGCCCCGTCATTGGGGTCAGTGGGAGGCATAGTTGCCCCGTCATTGGGGTCAGTGGGAGGCATAGTTGCCCCGTCATTGGGGTCAGTGGGAGGCATAGTTGCCCCGTCATTGGGGTCAGTGGGAGGCATAGTTGCCCCGTCATTGGGGTCAGTGGGAGGCATAGTTGCCCCGTCATTGGGGTCAGTGGGAGGCATAGTTGCCCCGTCATTGGGGTCAGTGGGAGGCATAGTTGCCCCGTCATTGGGGTCAGTGGGAGGCATAGTTGCCCCGTCATTGGGGTCAGTGGGAGGCATAGTTGCCCCGTCATTGGGGTCAGTGGGAGGCATAGTTGCCCCGTCATTGGGGTCAGTGGGAGGCATAGTTGCCCCGTCATTGGGGTCAGTGGGAGGCATAGTTGCCCCGTCATTGGGGTCAGTGGGAGGCATAGTTGCCCCGTCATTGGGGTCAGTGGGAGGCATAGTTGCCCCGTCATTGGGGTCAGTGGGAGGCATAGTTGCCCCGTCATTGGGGTCAGTGGGAGGCATAGTTGCCCCGTCATTGGGGTCAGTGGGAGGCATAGTTGCCCCGTCATTGGGGTCAGTGGGAGGCATAGTTGCCCCGTCATTGGGGTCAGTGGGAGGCATAGTTGCCCCGTCATTGAGGTCAGTGGGAGGCATAGTTGCCCCGTCATTGGGGTCAGTGGGAGGCATAGTTGCCCCGTCATTGGGGTCAGTGGGAGGCATAGTGTCCCGTTGTTAAGAATTATGTCCCGTTGTTAATATCAGTAACAAGAATTATGCCCCATTGTTAATATCAGTAACAAGAATTATGCCCCATTGTTAATATCAGTAACAAGAATTATGCCCCATTGTTAATATCAGTAACAAGAATTATGCCCCATTGTTAATATCAGTAACAAGAATTATGCCCCATTGTTAATATCAGTAACAAGAATTATGCCCCATTGTTGGAGTCAGTAGGAGGAATAGGTTCTTGCATCAGTGGAAAAAAAAAGTGCCCCCAGGGCCGGATAAAGGCAGGCAAAAGACCACATGTTTGGAGACCACTGCTCGAGGGAAAGAAACCCATCGTAGGTCTTTTGGAGTCTGTGTGTTTAGACGTTCTTGCACTCCCCCTGCTGGACATGTCCTCTAAGGTCAGGTTCAGGAAAGCTGTTTTAACCTGCTCATTGTGCTTGGGAGTTTCCTGAGGAAAGATCTGTCTGTGTGTCTGTTGTCAGGGTCCTTTATCCAGGATCTATTTAATAGTTCTGATACACATTTATGTCTGTTTCTTGAGGGTCCTCTTTATCCACCTGCTCTGACATTCCTGATAATATTGTACCATGTTTAATATCTGCCTGCTCTCAGCTGTTACCACATCGTGTGTAACTTCATACTGCAAGTGGTTTGCAGCAAAGCCCATCATCCCTTGTGGGGTGCTGTGGTAAACATTGGCTGGATCCTGAGCCTCGGCCCTCTTCAGGGCCTACATTTTCCTGTTGATACACAGGGTCCATTACCTCTGGGACAGCTCAACATTCCTCATGGTATAACTGGGAGTAACAAACATATCAGACTGGTGTTTTGTGAGTTGTGTTGAAGATGCCCAAGGCCACTTTTACATGGGCCGGATCTGGTTTTGCTCAGCAGGGGATCCATCCGCTGATCCCCAGCTGAGCGGAGTGGAGTGGCTGGATGACAGGTTTGTGTCCGTTCCGCTTACTCAGAGTGGACATGGACAACAGCCCGCTCTGCTCTATGGGGCTTGAGCCTCCAAGGGGCTGACACAGGGGAACACTACCTTTTTGGTAGCTTCTCTTGATCCTGACATAAGACTTATTGGCCTTAGCTGTACTCCGTGGGTCAGCAGACTTGGCATCCAGACAATTTTGTTAATATTTTTTGTCCATTGTTTGTGCTTTTTGTTTTGTGTAGCATGTAATCATGCACTGTTCATGTGGCTTTGTGTGTTTCCCTGATAGGATTTTATACTCCTATAATTTTTGATATTTTTACTACAATTCTGTTGCTTTTCAATAAATGGATTATTCATATTTTGGTGGAAATCAAGCCGTCCACACTGTCACTTACAACCTTTAGTCCTTCCCAATCTAGGGGAGTATTTTTTTCTTGTCCGCTCTGCTCTATGGGCAGCTGGATGTAAACGGATTGCCTGTCTGCTTACACTCCTCTGTCCACCAATCCCCCCAGATGGTGGGGAACTGATCCCCCTTCTTTTTTTTTTTTACCCATAGAGGAAAATGGAGGGTCCAATCGGGTACGGCTGAAAAACAGACAGCTGGACCTGATCGGACCTCTTGTGTGAAAGGGGCCTGAATTACCCAGATATATATAAAATCTCACAAAAGTGAGTACACCTTGTAAATATTTTATTCTATCTTTTCATATGACAACTCTGAAGAAATGACACTTTGCTACAATGTAAAGTAGTGAGTACTCACTTTTGTTGCCAGCGGTTTAGACATTAATGGCTGTGTGTTGAGTTATTTTGAAGGGACAGCAAATTTCCACTGTTATACAAGCTGTACACTCACTACTTTACATTGTAGCCAAGTGTCATTTCTTCAGTGTTGTCACATGAAAAGATATCACAAAATATTTACAAAAATGTGAGGGGTGTACTCACTTTTGTGAGATACTGTAAGGCTCCATGCACATCTATGCATGTTTCTTTTGAGCGTTTCTGCAGTGCGATTTTGCCGCGATTTGCGTTTTTTTTTACACTGTATTTAGCTGGTTGCTAGGGAGGGGGCCGGGAAGCTGTCCGCCACGTCCTTAACAACCAATGAGTCATCAGCTGGCTTCCCACTCAATGTAAAAAAAAAAAAAAAAAAAAGGCAGCTAAAAAAAATTGTGAAAGAAAACAGCGTGGGGTCCCCCCCAAATCCATACCAGACCCTCATCCGAGCATGCAGCCCGGCAGGTCAGAAAAGGGAGGGGACAAGCGAGCAACCCCCCCTCCTCAACCATACCAGGCCGCATGCCCTCGACATGGGGGATGTGTGTTTTGGGGCAGGGGGGGCTCTGCACCCCCCCCCACCCCAAAGCACCTTGCCCCCATGTTGATGGGGACAAGGGTCTTTTCCCGACAACCCTTGCCCGGTGGTTGTTGGGGTCTGCGGGCGGGGGGCTTATCGGAATCTGGAAGCCCCCTTTAACAAGGGGGCCCCCAGATCCTGGCCCCCCATGTGAATGAGTAGGGGTATATTGTACCCCTACCCATTCACTAAAAAAAAAAAAAGAGTAGTGTAGTGTTAAAAAAAATACAGTAGACCGTTTTTGAGAAGTTTTTTATTAAAAATCTTCTTCTCCGCTTCTTCCTCTGGTCTTCCTCCATCTTCTCCCGCATCTTCATCCTCCGGTCTTCTCCTTCTCCCCCTGCTTCTTCTTCCGCTCTTCTTTGTCCGGTATTCTTCTTCCTCTGCCGCCGCTCCTGCCGACGACCCTCCTCTGATGCTGCGTCCTGCTGATCTGTCGGCACCAATGTCCTGCATTTCTTAAATAACGATGGGGGCATGGCACTCTGATTACGTCATCCGGAGGCCACGCCCCCTTGTGATGTCACCGCCTGGGGCATGATGGGTCAGTGATGTCACAAGGGAGAGTGGCCTCTGGAAAATGTAATCCGGTTGTCGCGCCCCCTTCGTTATTTAAGAAATGCAGGACATTGGCACCGACAGATCAGCAGAACGCAGCATCGGAGGAGGGTCGTCGGCTGATGTGGCGGCAGAGGAAGAACAACGCCGGACAAAAGACAGAAGAAGAGCGGAAGAAGAAGCAGGGGGAGAAGGAGAAGACAGGAGGATGAAGATGGAGGAGGAAGCGGAGAAGAAGATTTTTAATAAAAGACTTGTCAAAAACTGTCTACTGTATTTTTTAACACTACACTACTTTTTTTTTTTTTTTTAGTGAATGGGTAGTGGTACAATGTACCCCATACTCATTCAAAAAAGGGGCTTCTAGATTACAATAAGCCCCTGCCCGCAGACCCCTACAACCACCGGGCAAGGGTTGTCGGGAAGAGGCCATTGTCCCCATCAACAGAGCCCTCTCTGCCCCAAAGCACCCATCCCCCCATGTTGAGGGCATGCGGCCTGGTATGGTTTGGGGGGGGGGGCCCACTCGCTCGTCCCCCTCCCTTTCCTGATCTGCCGGGCTGCATGCTTGGATAAGGATCTGGTATGGATTTTGGGGGGACCACCACGCCATTTTTTTTTTTAAATTTTGTTGTGTGGGGGTCCTCTCCGAATCCATACTAGACCCAAGGGCCTGGTATGGACCTGGGGGGGACCCCACGCTGTTTTTATCCACTATTAATATTGTTAAGGACGCGGCGGTTGGCTTCCTGGCCCCCTCCTTAGCAACCAGCTATATGCAGTGTAAAAAAGGGAAATAAAAAAATGCAAATCGCGTCAAAATTGCGATAATAACGCAGTACTTGCGTTTTGGATGCAGGTCCATTGAATTCTATTACATGCAAAATGCTGCATTTTGCGGGAAAAAAAGTCCCCGACCCTTTCCAAAAATGCAAAAATGGCAAGGCACAAAAATGCATTGATGTAAACATGTTCCATAGGAACCCATGTTAAAAAAAAATTTCCCTGCATTTCTGCAAAATGCATCAAAAAACGCATTAGTGTGCCTTAGAGATGGCCACACCGGATCACTTTGATCTTTCCCAATCCCTTCTCTTTCTTCCTGATAAGCTGGTTTCAGCTTTCAACCTGTGGCTCCCTTATTCTTTAATCTTTTTGGGGTGGAGGAACTTGACTGGCCTGCACAGAGTCCTGACCTCACCCCGATAAAACACTTTTGGGCTGAATTTGAGCGAAGATTGCAAGCCAGGCCTTCTCATCCAACATCAGTGCCTGACCTTACAAATGCGCTTCTGGAAGAATGGTCAAACATTCCCATAGACACACTCCTAAACCTTGTGGACAGCCTTCCCAGAAGAGTTGAAGCTGCAAAGGGTGGGCCAACTCAATATTGAACCCTACGGACTAAGACTAGGATACCATTAAAGTTCAAGTGAGTGTAAAGGCAGGCGTCCCAATACTTTTGATAATATAGTGTATACTATAAGCGTACATAATTTGACACTTGTGTATAGTAGCACAAAGAACTTGTACATATAGATGGAAGTAAGAGGGTTGACCCAACTAGTGAATGCTGATATGAGATGTTATAGTATATGTAAACCCAAACGCTTTTGTTTTTTGTTTTTTTGGATAAAGTAAGGTATGTTTAATGATTGTGATGTAATGTGTTAATGATGTATCTACAAGAAATCTCTTCAAAGTGAGGGAAATCCCCTATTAGAGAGTTGTCACCCGAGCAAGTGTCCCTATTGGAAGATTTTCCTTCCTTCCTGTTTTGATAACTCCAAGTTGTTTGTATTTCCTTCACTTTCAGTTTTGGTGATGGAGATCACCAGGACAAATAGAATACTCTCTATAGCAAGGACACAGACCTAAAACACAGATCTTAGAGGTGCCAACAGCTCACCTTTGTATCCACAGCTAAAACAAAAAAGAGTTTGGGCATTTGGTCTGTATGTCCATGACCATTCAGAACTGGCTGTGTGCTCTAAGTATTGATAAATGTGGCACACATCTGCTTATGACATATGATGGTGCAGTTATAAATTTTACCACAAGATGGCAATGTTGCCAATACCATTAATCATTTTTTTTTTCCTTTTGGTCGCATTTAGAAAGTGTAGAAGGCTGAAAGTTGCTGTAGTTTACTTATTAATACACTATTACCTACAGTGCCTTGAGAAAGTATTCATACCCCTTGAAATTTTCTTCATTTTTATCATGTTACAACCAAAAACGTAAGTGTACTTTATTGGGATGTTATGTGATAGACCAACACAAAGTGGCACATAATTGTGAAGTGGAAGGAAAAGATGAATGGGTTTTCCATTTTTTTTACAATTAAATATGTCAAAAGTGGGGGGTGCATTTGTATTCAGCCCCCCGGAGTCAATACTTTGTAGAACCACCTTTCACTGCAATTACAGCTGCAAGTCTTTTTGTGGGATGTCTCTACCAGATTTGTACATCTAGAGTGAAATTTTTGCCCATTTTTTTTTTTTGGCAAAATAGCTCAATCTCTGTCAGATTGGATGGAGAGCGTCTGTGAACAGCAATTTTCAAGTCTTGCCACAGATTCTCAATTGGATTTAGGTCTGGACTTTGACTGGGCCATTCTAACACATGAATATGCTTTGATCTAAACCATTCCATTGTAGCTCTGGCTGTATGTTTAGGGTCGTTGTCCTGCTGGAAGGTGAACCTCCGCCTCAGTCTCAAGTCTTTTTTGAGACTCAAACAGGTTTTCTTCTAATATTGCCCTGTATTTGGCTCCATCCATCTTCCCATCAACTCTGACCAGCTTCCCTGTCCCTGCTGAAGAAAATCATCCCCACAACATGATGCTGCCACCACCATGTTTCACGGTGGGGATGGTGTGTTCAGGGTGATGTGCAGTGTTAGTTTTCCGCCACACATAGCGTTTTGTTTTTAGGCCACAAAGTTCAATTTTGGTCTCATCTGACCAGAGCACCTTCCACATGTTTGCTGTGTCCCCCACTTCTCGCAAACTGCAAACAGGACTTTTTATGGTTTCTTTCAACAATGGCTTTCTTCTTGCCACTCTTCCATAAAGGCCAGATTTGTGGAGGGTACGACTAATAGTTGTCCTGTGGACAGATTCTCCCACCTGAGCTGTGGATCTCTGCAGCTCCTCCAGAGTTACCATGGGCCTCTTGGCTGCTTCTCTGATTAATGCTCTCCTTGCCCGGCCTGTCAGTTTAGGTGGACGGCCATGTCTTGGTAGGTTTGCAGTTGTGTCATACTCTCCGTTTTCGGATGATGGATTGAACAGTGCTCCATGAGATGTTCAAAGCTTGGGAGATTTTGTATAACCTAACCCTGCTTTAACCTTCTCCACAACTTTATCCCTGACCTGTCTGGTGTGTTCCTTGGCCTTCATGATGCTGTTTGTTCACTAAGGTTCTCTAACAAACCTCTGAGGGCTTCACAGAAAAGTTGTATTTATACTGAGATTAAATTACACACAGGTGGACTCTATTTACTAATTAGGGGACTTCTGAAGGCAATTGGTTCCACTAGATTTTAGTTAGGGGTATCAGAGTAAATGGGGCTGAATACAAATGCACACCACACTTTTCACATATTTATTTGTAAAAAATGTTGAAAACCATTTATCATTTTCCTTCCACTTCACAATTTTGTGCCACTTTGTGTTGGTCTATCACATAAAATCCCAATAAAATACATTTACATTTTTGGTTGTAACATGACAATATGTGGACAATTTCAAGGGGTGTGAATACTTTTTCAAGGCACTGTACATATGTCTTGATTATGGCCACAGCAGGACACAGACTGGGAAAGGGAGATGCCGCGCTCTGATCCACTCAGGCCTCTTTCCTTGCACAGTGCTGTCTGTGAATGTATTTAGCAGAGGGAAAGTAGAAGGCTGTTTTTTAATGGTTTACTTCTGCTCCTTCATTGTCTTGGCCTAAGCTGTATGGCTTAAAGAGAACCACTAGACAGGCTGTGGAAATTAATATTTTCCCGGAAGGAACCAGCCCTTTAAAAGTTTGTAACCCCTAAGATAGTACATGGGTTTCCTGGTCATGTGAACACTATGATTGGCTGTCACAGTGATCAAGTGATTGGGAGCCTGCCCCACTCGTTCCTTAAACAGTGACCAGGAGTTGGTGACAGCATGGTCACAGTGCTGGGGGTGCAGAGTGAGCGTGCTCCCAGCACAGATCATTACACTGCCTGTATACATATAAGTAGGTTACATAATAGGTGAGGTTGAAAAAAGACAAGTCCATCAAGTCCAACCTATGTGTGTGATTTATATGTCAGTATTACATTGTATATCCCTGTATGTTGTGGTCATTCAGGTGCTTATCTAATAGTTTTCTTGAAACTATCGATGATCCCCACTGAGACCACCGCCTGTGGAAGGGAATTCCACATCCTTTGTCGCTCTTACAGTAAAAAACCCTCTACGTAGTTTAACCACTGGGCACTTAAATCCCCTTCCTAACCAGACCAATTTTCAGCTTTCGGTGCTCTCACGTTTTGAATGACAATTACTCAGTCATACAACACTGTACCCCTATGAAATTTTTGTCCTTTTTTTCACACAAATAGAGCTTTCTTTTGGTGGTATTTAATGGGTTTTTCATTTTTTGCGCTATAAAAGAAAAAAGACTGAAAATTTGGTAAAACATTTTTTCTTTGTTTCTGTTATAAAATTTAGCCAATTAGTAATTTTTCTTCGTAAATTTTGGCCAAAATTTATACTGCTACATATCTTTGGTAAAAATAAGTACAACTTGGTGTATATTATTTGGTCTTTGTGAATGTTAGAGAGTCCAAAAGCTATGGTGCCAATATCTGAAAATTGATCACACCTGAAGTACTGACGGCCTATCTAATTTCTTGAGACCCTAACATGCCAGAAAAGTACAAATACCCCCCAAATGACCCCTTTTTGGAAAGAAGACATTCCAAGGTATTTGAAAAGATGCATGGTGAGTTTTTTTGAAATTGTCATTTTTTTCCCACAATTCTTTGCAAAATCAAGATTTTTATTTATTTTATTTTTTTTCACAAAATTGTCCTATTAGAAGGTTATTTCTCACACACAGCACATGCATACCACAAATTACACCCCAAAACACATTCTGCTATTACTCCTGAGTACGGTGATACCACATGTGTGAGACTTTTACACAGCGTGGCCACATACAGAGGCCCAACATGCAGGGAGCACCTCCAGGCGTTCTGGAGCACCCAGGCCAATTCTTATATTTCCCTCCTACATGTAAAAATCATCATTTATTTGCTAGAAAATTACATAGAACCCCAAAACATTATATATATATATATATATATATATATATATATATATATATATATATATATATATATATATATATATATATATATATATATATATATATATATATTTTTTAGCAAAGACCCTAGAGAATACAATGGCGGTTGTTGCAACTTTTTATCTCGCACGGTATTTGCGCAGCAATCTTTCGAACATGTTTTTTTAAAAAAAAAAAACAGTTTTGTGCTTTAAAAAAAAAACAAAACAGTAAAGTTAGCCCAATGTTTTTGCATAATGTGAAAGATGACGTTACGCCGAGTAAATAGATACCTAACATGTCATCCTTCAAAATTGCACACGCTCGTGAAATGGCGCCAAACTTCGCTACTTAAAAATCTCTTTTTTTTTTTTTTTTTATTCATTTTACTTTATTTATTTTAGTTTGACACTTTTTTCCCCCAAAAAGTTTTTTTTAACACTTTTATTCCTATTACAAGGAATGTAAACATCCCTTGTAATAGGAATATGGCATGACAGGCCCTCTTCACAGTGAGATATGGGGTCAATAAGACCCCACATCTCACCTCTAGACTGGGAAGCCTGAAATAAAAAAAAAAAGATGATCCTGACTTCGATCGTAGCGGTGAGTCGGTAGAAGCACCGGAGGGTGGCAGGAAGGGGGGGCGTCCCCTCTCGCCTCCCATAAGAACGATCAAGCAGTGGAACAGCCGCTATGATCATTCTTATGGTGTAGGGAATCGCCGGCTGAAAAAGCTGATATCTGAATGATACCTGTAGCTGCACCCATCATTCAGATATCCCCGCACAAAGTCAAGGACGTCATATGACGGCGGGCGGGAACTGGGTAAAAATTGCAGGGTATTGCAGAGTATTGCGGGGTGTATTGCGGGGTATTGCTGGGTATATTGCAGAGCATTGCTGGGTATATTGCAGAGCATTGCTGGGTATATTGCAGAGCATTGCTGGGTATATTGCAGGGATGGCTGAGCATGGAGGGATGGGCACTAGACATGCAGCCCACAGCGGTGCTACCATCCGATCCCTCCCCCTCTCCCCTCGCACTGTACCGATCACAGGGGGGAGGGAGGAACCGGCGTCATGACATGAAGCCGGTTTGTTTACATGTGATCGCACGTGACTTTTTCAAGGTCCTGGAAAAAGTCACGTGACGCAACGTGTGGGAGGAGCCAAGGACGCTCTGTGCAGACTGGCAGTATCGAACAGTGTACTGCAGCGATTCTGCTCCTGTCTGAGGCGGCTGACTGCTATATAGAAACCTGCATATGCCTCATCACTATGAGGCGCACGTGAGTGGATTAGATACAAGTTTGCCTGTGTACCTGGTATCATGATCGTTGCACAATGATCTTTTTTCTCTCATCTGCTTTATCTGTGAGGTCTGTTTGTGATCGTCACATTTGATGTGAACAGAAGCTAAGAAACATTGTTGCTAAAAGTATCATGAGCACCCCAATTAAGCAAGTGTGTGCTATTTTCTAGAACTTTGCTAGTGGGACTTGATCAAGGCTCTATGTCAATCGGATTATACATTTTATAGATTGAACTCTTTGAACACATTCCTATTTATTTTTTATGTGGATTTTTTTACACATTTGGTGTCACTAATTTTATATAATTTCACACATTTTTACTGCTGGATTTATTTTAGGGATTTTTTTACTCACTGCTGGATTTATTTGAGCAATTTTCTAGTTGCTTATAAACTATTTATTCATCCATATTATCACATTGTGAAGCGCTTCAAACACCATAATTTAATCTTTTTTAAGTGATCCTGAAAACACTCTTTTTTGATAGCAGCCTCACTTGGTTTTATGTGTATTTATTATTTATTAAGCATCACAGCGCTTTGTGTTTTTTTTATATATAACAGATTTCTTTAGCTGCAAGGCTTCGTAGAGTAATGTGCCCCCATTCACACTACTGTAGCTCCACATCAGGCATTGTGCAAATGCACGTATTTTGTGTGTTGAGCTTCATACTTTGAGTGGCTCATTAATTTCATTGGGCCTACATGCGACAAGGAAGCTCATGCATCTTTTCGAGCATTGGACATTTCTTAACTGTACATTTTTTCCACATTGTAGAGGATTCTAGCGGACAAAATAATCCTGTTTCCTGCTTGGCATGTTTGGGGTTCCATTAATGGCATCACAAACGCTGCAAGTGTTTTTCTTGCACATGCTTGAAAAATTGTGCAATTTTGTATGGATTCTATGGATTCAAGCTGTATACTAAAGCACCCCACTGTTTGTTTAGTTTAGCATCCTGCCAAGTCCCTTTTGCCATAGGGAACATGCCATTTTTGAGCTTCTCTTATGAAGTTTGAGGATACATTTCTCCCCTGTGGCTGCAGCTAGAGAGGTCAGTGAGTTTTATTAATAGCTCTTTTAGGCTGCTTTCACACTGGGGCGTCGGCGGTAGAGCGCCGCTTTACTGTAGTTTTTGTGGGGGTTTTCAGCCGTTAGCGGTGCGCTTTTAACCCCCGCTAGTGGCCGAAAAAGGGTTAAAACGACCCGCAAAGCGGTGCTTTCCATTCATTTCAATGGGCAGGAGCGGTGTACACCGCTCCTTCACGTCTCCAGTTTTTTTAAAGTCCTGCCAGCGCATCGCCTCAGTGTGAAAGCCCTCTGTGCGTTACAGCACTGTTGCTTTACCTGACAATTGTGTGTTTTGTGTGACACTGTACCCAAATAAATTTTTGTCCTTTTTTTCCCACAAAATAAAGCTTTCTTTTGGTGGTATTTGATCACCTCTGCGTTTTTTATTTTTTGTGCTTTAAACCCACAAAAAAGACAGACTATTTTGAAGAAAAAAAACAGTATTTTTGTACTTTCTGCTATAAAACATGCCCAATAAAGAAAATGTAATAGTGTCTATAAACTGTGAGATTTTAATTTTTTTCTAGTAATGGTGGCAATCAGCGACTTATAGCGGGACTGCTATATTGCCGTGCACAAGTCGGACACCTTAACTGACACTTTTTGTGGACCATTAACACTAATACAGTGATCAGTGCTAAAAATATACTCGGTCATTGTACTAATGACACTGGCTGGGAAGGGGTTAACATCAGGGGCAATCAAAGTGTTAAATGTATGCCTAGGGAGTGCTTACTAACACTGGGGGAAGGCAAAGATCCGTGTTCCTGCTAAGAAGAAACACAGGATCAGTGCCTTCCCTTCTGACAGAATGACAGTCTGCCTTGTTTACGTAGGCAGATTGTCATTCTGCCTCTGTACTGTCTAATTGGCAGGTTCCGGCGGACATGAAGTCCGTAGTACCCGCCTCTAGTCTCTCGCTGTGTAAAATCATAGCGGGAGCAGGTTGCCGGCAGCTCGTGCGTGCCCCAGACTTGGAAGTGTCAGATCGCGTACTAGGTTCGTGATCTGGCACAGAGCTGCCGCAGTAAATCTACGTGGGGCGGTCACTATGCGGTTAAAGGGTAACACTCCCACTGTCATGGGAAAAAAAATATGGGGGGGGGGGGGGAGAAGGGAAAAAAAGCTGTGCAGTTAGTGTACTTTACTTTCCAGCACTCAGACCACCTGCATTTATGAAGAACTTTCAGATTCAAAAGAGGATTTCAGACCTAAACATTTTGGTTAGGTTTAAATAGGGTAGTGAATGGGATATACGAGGTGTGTCTAAAACGTTTGGTGACTGGTCCGATATCTCAACGGCAACATGGGCCTGGTGCGCCGCATGCACATGGCTATCGAGAGACACGTTGAGAAGTGCCACCTAGCATGGAGTACACGTGGCCATCAGGGTACACCTGCTGCGGACAGTCAAACGTAGTTAGTGTGTGAGGTAGGGTCACAGTGCAATGGAGCAACGAGTGAACGTCAAGTTCTGCTACAAATTGGGGAAAATGGCGACAAAGACACATGAAATGTTGGTGCACGTGTATGGGATAGAAGCCGTGAGCAGAAAATGTGTTTATGACATGGGAAGGAAACGACTAAGGATGAGCCACGTACGGGTCGGCCATTGACAAGCAGAACCCCAGACATGATTGAGCGAGTGTGACAAATGCTGGCAACAAGATCGGTGACTGACTCTACGATTGATGGCGGAGGAATTGGGCATTAGCAAGTATATGGTGCACACCATTTAAAGATTTGGGTAATAAGTAAGATCTGTTCCCAGTTTGTGCTGCAAAAGCTGACAGACCAACAGAAAGCAAAAAGGATGGAAACCTCTGGAGGATTTAATTGCCCTGTGTAACCAGGATCCATTCTTTCTCTGAACCATCGTCTCGGGGATCAGACCTGGTGCTACAAATTGGACCCCGAATCCAAGCGGCAATCAATGGAACTCCCCTGAGCTGGCGCCTGCTGAATTTTTTCTGTTTCCCCCGACTGAAGAGCGCCATGAAAGGCGCATGTTTTGTGGACGTGGTAGCAATCCAAGAATGTGTGACAGCGGTTCTGCGATCGATTTCCTAAAGAGGCCTTTGCTGACCGTTTCCAGAAGCTTTATGAACGTTGCCAAAAGTGTGTTGCGAAGGATGGCGATTTATTTTGTAGGCAATTAAGGGTAAGTTGTTTGTATCTTCTGTTTTGTTTGTTTTTTCTGATACCATTTACCAAACTTTTTAGACACACCTCGTACATCTATTAGGTTTTTTCTGTAGTCTGCGTAGTCATTGGGGAGATTTTCTTGCGTTCCCTCCCAGTGACATGAGGAACTCTTCCTTCAGTTTTGTGGCTGGTGTTACACTTGGCACCTCTTTCTGTTCCGCAGGTTCCCCTTAAGATGTAATTATAATTTTTTTTTTTTTTTCAGACCGAAATTCCAGTTAAGGTCATATGTCCTCTCTCCTCAAACTCTCTTACCTTCACCCCCCCTCTCCACCCACCTGCTTATACATATCACCCTGCCTTCTGTCTTCCCCCTACTACTGCTCTTACCAACTCTCGCTCATTCTACATCCATACACTGATAAAACCTCCAGTATTCTGAGACATGCCCCTTCACATAAATCACAGTCCCACATTACCTCCCTCACTCTCCTGCTTCTCCTAATCTCTGGTGACATATCCCCAAACCCTGGGCCACCATCATCTGTCTTTGCCCAACGCTCCCATCCCCCTACACCCTCTGGCAGGAGCCGCAACCCACAGAACTTGGTCCATATTCCTCTTTCCAAAACCAGCCCCCCCTTTTCCTGTGCCCTGTGGAATGCACGTTCTGTCTGCAACAAACTCACCGCCCTCCACGACCTCTTCATCACAAATTCCTTTAACCTTCTTGCCATTACTGAAACCTGGCTTCATGAATCGGACACTATTTCTCCTGCTTCCATCTCCCATGGGGGCCTTCTCTGGACTCACTCCCCCAGACCAAGTGGACGGAAGGGAGGTGGAGTGGGAATCCTTCTAGCCCCATGCAGCACCTATCAGGTTCTTCACCCACCTCCCTCTCTGACACTCTCCTCTTTTGAGGCACATTGCATTCGTCTTTTCTCTCCCATTTCTCTAAGAATTGCTGTCATCTACCGGCCCCCTGGACCGGTATCAGCCTTTCTTGATGACTTCTCTGCCTGGCTACCCTACTTTCTCTCTTCTGAAATCCCCACAATTATTCTTGGGGACTTCAACATCCCTGTCAACACTAACACTACTATTACTTCTAAACTTCTCAGTCTAACCTCATCGCTTGACCTGAAGCAATGGATACAGGCTCCTACCCACTCCAACGGCAACACCCTTGACCTTGCCTTCTCCTATCTGTGCACTCCGTGCAACCTTTCCAACAATCCACTCCCACTCTCTGATCACCACCTTATTAGTTTTGCTCTCTCCTTGTCTTCCACCTCTTCTCCCTCCAACCGCCCAACAGTTACACGCAGAAACCTTCGCCACCTCAACCCTTCTCTTCTCTACTCTGCTACTGATCACCTCTATGACAAAATCTCCCCCCTGTCCTGCCCCAACCTAGCTACTTTCATTTACAACAGCTCACTGTCCTCCTCCCTAGACAAGCTGGCCCCCCTCACTACACGCAGAATTAGGCCCCGACTGCTACAACCCTGGCAAACAGATGACACCAGAGGTCTCAGAAAACGTAGCCGCGCTCTTGAGCGCCTGTGGCATAAGACTAAGACCCAGGAAGACTTCACACAATATAAATCTGCCCTCCTAAAATACTACTCCTGCCTTCACACTGCCAAACAGACCTACTTTATCACACTCATCAACACCTTCTCATCCAGTCCACGTCAACTCTTCTCTACCTTCAACACTCTACTCTGTCCTCCACTGCCTCCACCCACCAACTCAATCACCGCCCAGGAGATTGCCAATCACTTCAAAACTAAGATTGATACAATTCATGAGGAGATCGCCAATGCGCAAAAACCTCCCCCATGCAACACCCCATGTCCACAGATACAGTCATTACTTCCCTCATTCAACCCTGCTACTACTACTGAGGTTGCTAAACTTTTATCTAGCACTCATCTAACCACTTGCCCCCTGGATCCTGTTCCCTCGCAAATGCTACGCTCACCCTCTGACTCAATTCTACGCTCTCTAACTCACATTTTCAACCTCTCCCTCTCTTGTGGCATCTTCCCAAACTCTCTAAAACATGCGCTAGTCACCCCCATACTAAAAAAGCCCTCACTGGATCCCACCAATCTCAACAACTTACGTCCCATCTCCTTACTCTCCTTCTCCTCCAAACTTCTTGAAAGACTGGTCTACAACCGATTAAGTGACCATCTGACCATGAATAAACTTCTTGATCCCCTTCAGTCCGGTTTTCGCCCTCAACACTCCACGGAAACTGCTCTCCTTAAACTCTCAAACGACCTACTAATGGCTAAAGCCAACGGACACTATTCTGTACTACTTCTCCTGGATCTCTCTGCTGCCTTTGACACAGTGGACCACCCCCTCCTCCTCGAAAAACTCCACTCCTTTGGTCTCCGTGACTGTACTCTTCGCTGGTTCTCATCCTACCTATCCCACCGCTCCTTCAGTGTCACTTACAACTCTACTTCCTCCTCTCCTCTTCCTTTTTCCGTTGGGGTCCCCCAAGGTTCTGTTCTCGGACCTCTCCTTTTCTCAATCTACACCACCTCCTTGGGTCAGTTGATTGCCTCCCACGGCTTTAAATATCATCTCTACGCTGATGACACCCAAATCTATCTCTCCACCCCCCAGCTCTCTCCACTTGTCTCCTCACGCATTACCAACTTATTAGCAGACATATCAGCCTGGATGTCACATCACTTTCTCAAACTCAACCTATCCAAAACCGAGCTCATGATATTTCCTCCCTCAGGTGCCACTTCCCCTGATCTCCCTGTCAAGATCAACGGCTCAACTATCAACCCATCTCCCCACGCCAAGGTCCTAGGTGTAATCCTGGACTCTGAACTAACCTTTCGACCCCACATTCTATCACTATCCAAAGCTTGCCGCCTCTGTCTTCGCAACATTTCCAAGATACGCCCCTTCCTAACCATCGACACCACAAAGCTTCTAATCCACTCCCTGGTCATCTCCCGCCTTGACTACTGCAACTCCCTCCTCATTGGTTTACCTCTAAATAGGCTATCCCCACTTCAGTCCATCATGAACGCTGCGGCCAGGCTCATCCACCACACAAACCGCTCAGCGTCTGCTACACCCCTCTGCCAATCCCTCCATTGGCTGCCACTCAGTCACCGAATTAAATTCAAGATACTAACTATAACTTACAAAGCCATCCACAACTTGGCCCCTAGCTACATCTCTAACCTAGTCACAAAATACCAACCTAATCGTTCTCTTCGCTCCTCCCAAGACCTCCTGCTCTCAAACTCCCTTGTCACCTCATCCCATGCTCGCCTTCAGGACTTCTCCAGAGCCTCCCCCATCCTCTGGAATGCTCTACCCCAATCCGTCCGTTTTTCTCCTACTTTATCCACTTTCAGACGATCCCTGAAAACTCATCTCTTCAGAGAAGCCTATCTGGCCCCCACCTAACAACTGTACATTTATCTTCTCAATCAGCACATCACCCACAGTTATTACCTCTTGTATCTCTTGACCTCCCCTCTTAGATTGTAAGCTCTAAGGAGCAGGGCCCTCTGATTCCTACTGTATCAAATTGTATTGTATTTGTACTGTCTACCCTCAAGTTGTAAAGCGCTACGTAAACTGTTGGCGCTATATAAATACTGTATAATAATAATAATAATAGTATGAAGCCATTTTCCTTTTTAGTACAGCCTAGGATGGGACGTCTCCTCTTGCTGGGGGCATCCATTGTCCTGGAACGACACGTCGGCCTGTGTAATGTGAGCCTGGAGGAGGGGGGGGGGAGAGACCAGCACATTCTTGAACCAGGGCCGACAATTGACCATGTGAAAGGCTCGCAGTGTTTGCTTTCTCACTAGTGTGTCGGAGAACAGTGTGAAGCCTTTCTGGAGCGGCCAGTGCGGTTAAATGCCGGGATTTACATAATCACATTTAATATTCCTTTCCCATCTTTACATTCATCTCCTCTTTCCTTCCTTCCGTCATTAACGAAGCCGTTCTTCCTGCTGGCTTTGTGGTCAGAGCTAAAACCAATACGTGGAGCCGGTCCTCTTGGTCAGGTGCCACCTCATGAATCTTGGCGGATGACGCTTGGGACGCGCTCCACACTAGCGGCTATAGACATCTCTCATAACAGACTAATTGTCCGGGCCCATTCACCAAGGTCTTGAAGTGTGTATCTAGCCTGTAAGGCCATATATCTAGCATTTCCTGGAGGTTAGCTGCCTCTCCTGCTCTTTCTAAAGGCCGCTTGTCCTCTCGGTAACACCAGGAATGGTAAATTAATTGGTTTATTTGTACCAATCCAACAGGGGATTGTAGTAAAGCAATTTAACTTGGTGGATTGGGAATTCGTCTCAGGAAACATCAGGGGCATGACTTGTAATTTCCGTCTTTACAAGACGCTCCTATGTTTTTATGATTCCTAAACAAGCTAGATAGAGGGGCTAAAATCTGCAATCTTCTGGAATACTTGGACTGGGTCCTGTAGGTTTTCTTTCCAAACTGTCCATGACCTGCTGATCTTATGTTGTTTAACTTTTTTATATATATATTTTTTTCTTTTCCTGTGTAGAAAGTGTACATGTTTTCCTGAATAAGAGGTCATCGCGGTTTTGTTTTTGACTTATTTAAAGGGATGGCCATTTACCCTGTTACCAGTGAGACTCTTAACCTATTTAAAAGGGTTAATCCCTTGTGATAGATTGAAACAAACTTTTCAATCTGTACTGGTTAAAGAGGTGCCCTGCAGACACTGAGCCAAGGAACAGTGGTAAACTGAAAGAGGGAAGTGCTCAGATGGCATAATTACCCTGAAAATTTGCTGGCATCAGAGGAAGTATACTACAGAAGAGGATCGAAACATTGATCGATCGATTCGTTAAAACTCCTTGAAATATTAGGTGCTACTACAGGGCAATGCCCCCTTTTTCCTTATTTTTTTTTTTTTTTTTTTTAGCACAGACGTTCCCCATAAAACCTCTTGATGGGTCTAGGGCAGGGGTCTTCAAACTAGGTCCCTCCAGTTGTTCAGGAACTACAATTTCCATCATGCCTAGTCATGTCTGTGAATGTCGGAGTTTTACAATGCCTCATGGGATGTGTAGTTCCGCAACAGCTGGAGGGCCCTAGTTTGAGGATCCCTGGTCTAGGGGATCATTTGGAACCAAGCTCATTTTGACAGGTGGTAAATATTAGATAACTAGGTTCTACAAAAGCTCCAGAAGAAGCCACGTTTGTGGTGAAACATGTAGAGGCAATCACACTTTTGTACCTTTTTGACCATTGGGTTGATATGGCCTGAATTTTATAAGTTGTGTTATAATATCTATATGTAAAAAAAATTTCTATATTTTTTGCAAATATTGCTTTTGATGATTTTTCTGCACCTCAAAACTCCAATTCTGTGCTCTTTTTAGATATATGTTGTTTTGTCATATTTAAAGGAGGTGGTGCATTCATTAGAGTCTCCCAGCTCCAATACTAATTTGATAAACTTATTTAAAGGGTTAATCCAGGCAACAAGTAAAATCGGTAGGTGCACAATAGATTCCAACACTGGTTTTAGACAAACATTCGGAGTGGCAGGGAGAAGAGGGATCCACTTAAAGCGGAACTACACTTCATCTGAGCACTACAAAACAAAAATGCTGTTTAATTTTTAATATTCAAAGCAAACTCTCCATCTATCCATGTCTCCATGCTTTATTTTGCTGAGAAATTACTTTGAAAACCACCCCTCTAGCATTTATGGCCATCTTGAGTAAGGGCGGATGATTCATGTAGTATTTACTTACTGGCATCCATCTGCCTTTAGTTCAGGAATACAAGCAGGAGGATATGCTTAGCTCAGCAAACCCCTCCTCCCTTCCAGAAGATTGCTGAGATGTATGACATCATTTACCTAGGCAAGAAATCAGGAAGTAGCTGAAGAAATGTAATAAAGTTGTTTAAAACAAGTAAATACGATATACTTTTCTTCTCTATTTACTAATGTTAACAGCATGAAGATTAAAAAAGAGGTGATGTTAATTGAGAATGAAGTTCCACTTTAATTACTTGCATTTTTTCCCAACCTGGGGTACACGCCAGAATGCTTAGAGGTACGCTGACAAAAAAAGAATTCTTGGCTGTCGTTTGACTGTAAACATTGCCTGGTCTGTCCATAGTAATAATGGCAGCTGGTGCTTTTCCCTGCCACATCCAGGTCAGGCTGCACAGTGTCGGATCTTTCCATGGTGCAGATGGAAATGCCACACAGCATCATTGCTTGCAGCCATGCTGGCGGCTGGGCCATGCCGCCCCCCCCCTCTTTTCACCCATTGAATTCAGTGGTGCGGAGCGGTCCAACTGCCTTCATCCTTGCAACCTTTGATGCCTGGCTGTCTAAACACTGACTTGGATGATCCTGGTGGGAGAAGAGTTTAGTTGCCCCACCGCCTACTCCGCTACTGACCGATTGGGAGGAGGTACAATTTATGAGACTAGCCATGGAGTAAGCATGTAAAAAGGTTGGGGAACCACTAGTACATCACATAAGTCTTGCAACTCTAGTTAATGACTTAGAAACCAACATGAACATCCCATGGCCTAGTGCAATAAATTACTGTAATCGAATATTTTGATACATGAGCATTTCACTACTATTTTTATGTAATTAAAATAATCATATTGCATTAGTTTTGCTAAAGTAAAATAATTTTGTAGATTTGCTGATGCTTTCTGGGAAATGCTTCAACTGCATCAGTAAATCCACTTGTTGCCTGTAATATCAAGTTTATCTTCAAACTTTGTAATAGGATGCAATATGATTGGATGAATTTTACAGCCATTCAGAAGGCTTTTGTTTCCCTATCCAGTTTACAGCCGAACTGCAGGCTCCATGTTCCCCCCTCCCAGAGCATTGCATTTTTTTCCCCTACTTTTTCTTATGTCTTCTGGCTGGTCATGTGATAAGCTGGATATTCTTGCTCTTTAGTCTAATGTTTGGCCGGTCATCAGTGCCACCCTGTCCATCAATACACTGTGAGTGCAGGGCGCCGTGCTTGGGGTTTGAGATATCATTCAGTCTGGAGGACTGGACAACTTTTGGTGAAGATGTAGTACTGCAGGGGACAGCACTGGATTAAAGGTAAGTAATGCAGCCGGACTGTTGTCCACCAGGAAGGCATCTAAAAGAAAAATTAGAATGGATGAGGTTCAAACAATGCATAGATATTAAATTCCCCACCCTGAGGACCATTGATAGATATTATTATTATTAATATACAGGATTTTTTGAGCGCCTACAGTTTACGCAAGGCACTTTACAATATAAAAGCGAGACCATACACTTACAATACAATAAAACACAAGAGCGTTAAGAGGGCCCTGCTCATAAGTGCTTACAATCCTTAGAGATATATATAAAATGTTCATTTTTAATATTTTGTTCAGAATCCTTTACTGCCAATGACTGCCTGAAGTCTGGAACCCATGGACATTACCAAAGACTGGGTTTCCTCATTTCTGATGCTTTGCCAGGATCTAACTGCAGCTGTCTTCAGTTGTTCTTTGTTTGTGGGTCTTTCTGCCTTTAGTTTTGCCTTCAGCAAGTGAAATGCATGCTCAATTGGGTTGAGATCAGGTGACTGACTTGGCCATTGCAGAATATTCGCACTTCTTTTCCTTCAAGAGAATGCCAATCAGCAGTGTTCAAACTCTAATCAAGAAGTGGAAAATGAGGGGTTGTGTTGAAACCAAACCACGGTCAGGTAGACCAACTAAAATTTCAGCCACAACTGCCAGAAAAATTGTTTGGAATGCAAAGAAAAACCCACAAATAACTTCAGGTGAAATACAGGACTCTCTGAAAAAGTGGTGTGGCTGTTTCCAAGATGCACAATAAGGAGGCACTTGAAAGATGGGCTGCATGGTCGAGTCGCCAGAAGAAAGTCATTACTACGCAAATGCCACAAAGTATCCCACTTACAATACGCCAAACAGCACAGAGACAAACCTCAAACTTTCTGGCACAAAGTTTTGGAGTGATGAGACCAAAATTGAGCTTTTTGGCCACAACCATAAGCACTACATTTGGAGAGGAGTCAACAAGGCCTATGATGAAAGGTACACCATGCCTACTGTGAAACACGGAGGTGGATCGCTGATGTTTTGGGGATGTGTGAGCTACAAAGTTTTTGTTATCATTCATATTCACTGAAAAATGGCCAAGAAATTATAAATTCTGCCAGGGTATGTAAACTTATAAACGCAACTGTATGTGTGTGTGTATGTGTAAATTTTTTTTATATACACACACACAACAACTGAAGACAGCTGCAGTTAGAGCCTGGCCATAAGCATCAGAAAGGAGGAAACCCAGTCTTTGGTAATGTCCATGGGTTCCAGATTTCAGGCAGTCATTTCCAGTAAAGGATTCTCAACAAAATATTAAAAATGAACGTTTTATTTATGATTTTTATTTGTCCAATTACATTTGAGCCCCTGAAAATGGGGGGATTGTGTATAAAAATGGTTGCAGTTTCTAAAATTTGTACTTGGTATTTATGTTCAACCCCTTGAATTAAAGTGGAAAGCCTGCACTTCAAATTTTATTTGGATTGTTTCGTTTCAATTTTATTCTGGTGGCTTACTGAGCCAAAAGTATGGAAATTGTTGACCTAACTGTGTGTCTGTGTGTATATATAATATATAAAATATATATATACGTACGTACGTACATACATACACTTATACTCCTTCCTTTTTTTTTTTTTTTTTTTTTTTTTTTTTACTTTTTGATTTCTTTTGGTTGGGTATTCTTCTTTTTGGTTTTCTTGGTTTGCATCAGCACCACCCTGCTTGGGTGATAATCTTTCATTCCAGAAGACTGAGGACACTTTGTGGTGAAGATGAGGTACTGCAGGGGACAGGTAGGAACTGGGTAGTGGCACTTCCAGAGAATAAAAACTGCTCCTTTTTATATTGTGCAAAAATAGGAATGAAAGACATGCCACACACACTCAACCCAAGGAGGGTCAGCAGACGCGTTTCACACTCCTGTGCTTAATCCTTGCTACTGCAGGGAAGACTGAGCTGCTGTCCTCCCAGATCCCAGATAGAGGATATCTAAAAGAAAAAAAAATAGCACAGTTGGGATTTAAACCCTGTGTATGTTTTGAAGCTTGTTTGAAGTCTTTAAAAAATGTTACCCGTCGTTGCACCCAAATGACAGGTTTTCAATATCCTACCTGTCAGATCAGTATAGTATTGTTGCTAATAGATCCTGCCACTAGCCTGCAACTTTCTTTGTGAGAGCAGCGGGCTTGCTGTAATGGTCCAGCTCCTCACCTGCTCAGTAGACCAATATCTCTGCAGAAAGCAAAGTTACCCTCCTTCTAATTGTAGAGATATTGGTCTGACTGAGCGGGAAGGGGGAGTGTGGAATTTAGGACCACTACAGTGACACTATTGCTTTTCACAGTACTTATCTGCGGGCTAGTGGCTAAGCACAGGCTGCATTAGAGGCAGTGGGATATTTTTAAACCTATATGACCTTTTAGGTCAGATATTGTAAAATACGTTATTTTGGTGCACCCTAAGCCTTCATTCACATTGAGTGCGACTTTGGTTTCGCCTGAAATCGCACGCTTTTAAAGCCGCATCTCAGTGCGACTTCGGGTCCGACTTTAAAGACATCTGTGCGGCTTCATGAACAGATGTCTGTTGAAGTGGCAATCGCCAAAAAAAGTGCATGTACTACCTTTTCAAAACGATTCTGCCCTGCAAAGTTGGCGTTGCATCAATTTGAACACTGCAAATGCTGGCAATAGAATGTGACTGTCAAACCGCATGACAATTCGCTCCATGTGAGCGGGGGGCTTAGTTCAAGGTCTGTGCCTCTGTAAGTCCTTAAAAGAGAAGTATGGTTGTTTTTTTTTTTTTTTTTTAATTTATTTTGTTATTTAATACATGCCTAGGTGGATGTAGCATCGGTCCGATGCTGCATCTGTCCCCTGGTGCCTCTAACACTGAGAACTCGAGTGATTAAACGCCACCGATTGCTTGGTTCTCACAGTTCTGACTCGCAGGCTCCTCCCTCTGCTCTGCTCCCTCCTCACTCATTCATTTGAGCGCTGGGCCATGGAGGGGGAGGGGGTGGCCGGCTCAGCCTCTCAGCGGCTCGCTGAGAGGCTGAGCCGGGTGTTGGTCCAGGCACCTGGCGCATCCAGACTTTTTTTTGTCGCAATGACGCAGAGCCTGGACCGACTTCTGTGACGTCAGAGAGAGCGGACTTCAGCCCTCTCTCTGCTGAAAACGGGTAATAGGAGTGCAACACGAGCTGCACTCGGTACAGTGCTAATAGGAGTGACTGAAGCCACATCAACATTGGTCCTTTGATCCATAGAAGTACAGCCAAATTAACTTTAACTATACTTCTCCTTTAAGCCACTGGATCAACATAACAGCTAGGCAGCTAGTATTTTCAATAGAACTTGGCAATGGCAGCCTTGGCATCACTCAGCAAAAATTTCCTTAACTTCCTGCCAACCCTTATGAATACCGGGAGGCCAATGCAATCTTTCCGATGACGTGACCGCTGTGATTGGCTGTTCAGCGGTGACATGATTGGAAGATCCCAATCATAAACCATGATCTGGAGCGGTCTGTGAAAACATACAAACGGAATTGGGTAAATTGAGCGCACTCTGGGTAAGGGTGCATTATATAGAAAGGCAGACATGATATTAAATAAAGTCCATAGCAAGTAGTCCATAAAAATAGTGCAAGAACTGGTATCTAGGAAGGCTGCCTGCTTGCAGATAGTAGATCTGAAACATAGACAGGGAAAAAAAGCGGCGCCTCCTAAGCGTAGTGGATTAAAATATTTTAATAGGTTCGGTGTATAATAATAACAGATGCACTCACAAACAGGCGATGGGGAAAGGCATGTATTCTAGGAGTCATCCGCCCTTGTCCTAAAGGAACAGACTGTGACCGGTGTATGCCGTGAAGCCGTCCCTCATAACGGCTGCAGTGGTGGAGTCCAACGTTGTCGGTATCCGGGGAAGAGGAACTGCAAACACCGGAAAGTAGTGATGTGGTGTCTTCACTTGCGAGTGCCAAGGTCAGCGGGAGCACCCTCCTTGCGGCGATGTCTATAGATGTAGGGATTTTAGTCTTTGCATGGACTTCCACTTTAAATACCACCAAAAAAAAAACTCTATGCATTTCAGTTTTGGGCACCAGTTCACAAAAAGGATATCAGGGAACTGGAGAAAGTGCAGAAAAGGCAACCAAACTAAGAAGAGGCATGGAGGAGCTCAGCTATGAGGAAACAGAGGAACTGGATTTATTCTCTCTTGAGAAAGGAGAATAAGGGGGGATATGATCAACATGTATGGGGTCCATATAGTGAACTTGTGTTTGAGTTATCCACTTTAAGGTCAGCGTAGAGGACAAGAGGGCACTCTTTATGTCTAGAGGAAAAGAGATTTCATCTCCAAATACGGAAAGGTTTCTTCACTGTAAGAGCTGTAAAAATGTGGAATATACTGAAGTGCTCGCTGGTTCTTTCCAGCTCAGTGGATTGCTTTTAAGAAAAGCATTGGTTATTTCCTAAATGTACATAATATAACTGGATACTAACATATTATGGGTAAAGTTGATCCAGGGAATATCCGATTGCCTCTTGGGGGATCAGGAAGGATTTTTTTTCTCTGCTGGAGCAAATTGGATCATGGTTTGCTGGGGGTTTTTTTTGCCTTCCTCTGGATCAACTGTGGGTATATGATTGTGTATATAGCATTGTAAAAAATGTTGTTTTTTTTTTTTTTTCGGTTCTCCCCTTTTTATTGGTTGAACTGGATGGACTTTTGTCTTTTTTCAACCAGACTAATTATGTAACCCTATCTGTCGCAAAAAAAAATAAAAAAAATTTATATGGGTACAGTGTTGCATGACTGCGCAATTGTCATTCAAAGTGCAACAGCACTGAAAGCTGAAAATTGGCCTGGGCAAAAAGGTGGTGAAAGTGCTCAGTAGGGAAGTGGTTAAAAAAGAAAGTTATGTTTACAATCACTTTAACCACTTTCAGCCCAAGGACATCTTTGACGTTAAGTGGGGATGTCTGAATGATGCCTGCAGCATCATTCAGATATCCTCTTTTTGGGCCGGTGATTCTCTGCACCTTAAGAACAATGATGGCGCCAGTTCAGCCGCTTGATCGTTCTTACAGGCTGCGAGAGGGGACATTCCCCCCTTCCTGCCGCCTGTAATAACGATCAAGTGGCTGAACTGGCGATATCATTCTTCTTACGGTGCAGAGAATCGCTGGCCCATCCCCAGAATGAATCAAATGCCGCCGTAAGTTGAGCGTAGAGATTTCTGGTGACCAGATGGTCCCCAGTCATCTCTGACCCACAGAGGCCCAGGCGCGACATTATGGCGGCGGAAGTAAATAATGGCAGGGATGTGGCTTGAAAAAGGGTTTTTTTTCTAAATTTTCTATCAGTCTTTACAGCCTGGAGAAAAAATGTGGGGTTTTATGGACCCCAGATCTCTCCATAAAGAGGACCTGTCGCACACTATTCCTATTACAAGGTGTTTAATTTCCTTGTAATAGGAATAAAAGTGTTTAAATTTTTTTAAAGAGAAAGTGTAAAAATAAAAGTAAGATAAATAATAAAAAAAAAAAAAGAAAAAATTTAAAGCGCTCCCATCCCCGCGCACAGAAGCGAAAGCATACGTAAGTCGTGCTCACATATGTAAACCGAGTTCAAATCACACATGTGAGGTATCGCCGCATGAATTGGAGCAAGAGCAATAATTCTAGCTCAAGACCTCCTCTGTAAACAGGTAACCTGTAAACATTTTTAAAGTGTCGCCTATGGAGATTTTTAAGTACCGAAGTTTGGCGCCATTACACTAGTGTGCTTTATTTTAAAGTATGACATGTTTGGTATCTGTTTACTCGGCGTAACATCTTACACGTAATACAAAAAAATTCGGCTAACTTTTACTGTTTTTTTTTTTTGTTGTTTTTTTTTTTAATTCATTAAACTGTTTTGTTTTTTTTTGTTTGTTTTTTTAAAAAGCGTTTGAAAAATTGCTGCGCAAATACGGTGTAAAGTAGAAAGTTGCAACGACCGCCATTTTATGCCCTAGAGCAGTGATGGCGAACCTTGGCACCCCAGATGTTTTGGAACTACATTTTCAATGATACTCTGCAGTGTAGTGGCGCATCTTGGGAAATGTAGTTCCGTAACATCTGGGGTGCCAAGGTTCGCCGTCTCTGCTAAAAAGAACATATATAATGTTTGAGGGTTCTGGGTAATTTTCTAGCAAAAAATATAAATTTAAACGTGTAAACGAAAAGTTCCAGAAAAGGCCCGGTATGGAAGTGGTTAAAGAGTTAGCTTTACCAAAAAAAAAACTGCCTTTACAGGTGGGGGGGGGGCCTGTAGATTAAAACAGACTGTGCATCTCTGACTAAAGTTGAACTAACCTTTAAAATAAGCCCTCACAGACCTCTGTAGCTGCCAGCTTTGTGGACAAGTTAATCCTCAAATTCACAAGAGAGTCTCTGAAGTCAGGTTTCAGTTGGTTTGTAATATCTTTACGCCTGAAGGATTAATTTTAGCAGGGGTTCCCTGGGATCTGAACATTATTTCATGAGTTCCTCTGAGGTGTAAAGGTTGAAAGCTAAGACCCTTTGCAATGGCCATGTTGGGTGTGTAAGGCTAAAAACTCCGGTGCACTGAACTTTTTTTTTTTTAACCCAAGTAGTAGAAGCTCCTGGGTAGTTTAACCTGGGACAAAACCTTTTTTTGGAAGCTTTTCGGGTGCAGTTTTGTAAACCAGATGAAGTTGTCTTTCAACAAAGTAGTCATGAAATACTGCAGAGAGCTTTTATTTCAGCCGCTTTGTTAATACAGGTTTGGTTCCAGGCAGTTTCTCACGTTTTTATGTTGAGGTCCACAAGATACGTTCTACCGTAGCTTTGGAAGTTCACGGTTATTTCACCCCAGTGATGGCTCCCCCGGCACCACCAGACACGGACATCTAGTCCAGTGAAAGCATCAGCTTCGTTTCTCGCTTCCTGTCCCTGATTTATATTTAATTTCCGATGATAATTCACGGCACAGTTCCCCGTTCCACAAGTGTGACAGCTTGTAGCTTTTGCTTTGTTACACTGATGGACATTTGGTTTCAATTAGAAAGTGAGTATTCGGCCAGAACTGAGGACCACCTTAGAGATAAAATTGAGATTTCCAAGAAACAAAGCAGAGAATGAGCTTGGAGGATCAGGAATGAAGAGCTTGGACTGAAGGAAATGCACAGAACGAGCCAAAACAAGGGGATTATGAGCTGGGCTCAGATTGCATGATAAGCACAATAGAGGCTGCATAGAAGATACTGCAAGCCAGAGCTTGTGTCTGCAATGTATAATAATAATGATGATGATACTTCCTTTCTGAATCCACCCAACCTCAAAGCTGAAGTTTTAATCCACTTATATTGTGGTTCATCCCCCCCCCCCAATTCATCAACATGCTAATTAAAGTGTTTATTACTTTACGCTGGGTCTCTTTGCTTCTCTATGCAGTACAGACTAATCATGACTGGTGGGAAGGTACGTAGCTTACTGAAAAAAGCAAACCACCCTAACTAATGTCAGAGTGTGATGCTGAGCCTTCACTATTGAGAGAACTGAAATCTGATGAATGAAAGGGATGGGCCAGGGACAGCCAGGCTGGGGTGGAAAAAGCTAAATGACAGTGAATTTCCTCCAGCCAGTGACAGAGCCTCCAGCATGGAGAACAGTGATCAGGACAGTAGTGAAATCACAAGGTATGACTTCACCAATTCTCACAACTGAGATAACACGAACTACAGCTATGAGAGAAAAGAAAACCTTAATGGTTCATCTTCCATACAATCGGCATTTGCAGATTCTCTCAGTAACGTGACAAGTCTTTAAGGGTCTTTTCACACTGGGGCGGTTTGCAGGCGCTATTGCGCTAATAATAGCGCCTTCAAACCGACCCAAAAGTGCTGCTGCTTTGATTCCAGTGTGAAAGCCCCCGGTAAAAAAAAAGTCCTGCTAGCAGCATCTTCGGAGCGGTGAAGGAGCGGAGTGTATACCACTCCTTTTACCGCTCCTGCCCATTGAAATCAATGGGACGGCGCGGCTATACCGTCGGCAAAGCGCCTTTGCAGAGGCGCTTTACGGTGGTTTTTAACCCTTTCTCGGCCGCTAGCGGAGGGTAAAACCGCCCCTCTAGCGGCCGAATACCGACGGTAAAGCTTTACCGCCGCCCCCGCCTAAGTGTGAAAGGGCCCTTACTTTTTGAGTTAAGGCCTACTATCATAGGCGAGTGCTTGGGGTGTGCCTGGTGTCCCTAATTACCCCGTGCGACACAGATTCCCCCTTTCTGCCCGGGCCCTCTCCAGTAGTGCTTCCGGCTTCCCTTCTCTCCTGCCACTGCAGAGGAAGACTGGACCCCTGATATTTCACCAAAGCCCCCCAACTGGGCACCTAACAAAATTGTAAAGAAGATTAACGAGAGAAAAAAAAAAATTCTTTTTATATATTTTAAAATAAATGTTTGTTTACATTTTATTTAAGTGTGTTTATGCATAATGCATTTTATATATATATATATATATATATATATATATATATATATATATATATATATATATATATATATATATATGTATATGTATGTGTGTATGTATATATCTGTGTAAAAATATAAATATATATAAATCTATATATTTGTATGTGCGTGTATGATCTATGTATACACTTTTGAGTGCACACCCGAATGCAATACGTTGCACACACCTATGCCTACTATAAAGGGTCAGAATGCCACAATGAGCAAAGTTTCTTTCTCGTGGAGACTAGGGACTTGCCTGTCCCAAGCTCAATTTTTTTTTTAATTGAAAACAAAAAAAAATGTATGCTACATCACACTGTTATTCCTATTGATATCCCATTTAACAGTACCAGTGCCATAGATTGCTTCCTGCTTTTTATAGCTCCCTCTATCATGTCCCAGCTCTCTAGAAATCCCCTATGAAGTGACCGTGTTCAGGCCTAGTGGTTGGTTGCTGGACCAGAGCACTGTCATTTGGCTTCTTGTCTGGAAGCACCAGCATTGCCCTCGGCTACGATGGAGGAACGAGTAGTGGGGGAGCACTGGCAGGGCACCCATCAGTGGGATTGAAGTTGCCCTTTGCAAAGACCCTTTCACTTTGTCCTGCATGGGCAAGGCGACGGTGTTTTTTTTTCCAAAAAAGTATGTTTTGTGTGGCTTCACTGAACTCCAATGATCATTTTGTTTCTGCCTGTAAAAAATGAGCTCCACTACCTGGGTTGCATATTGGGTGTCAGCCTGTAGATGTGAGTTGTGACAGCATCGAGCAGCTTTTATACATTTTGTTTACAGCTTATTTTATTTGTATGTTTAGATCACTAATCTGAAATATTCATTTTCTTTCAGTGCTGATTCAAAGGTGTTGGAGGAAGCGACCATCAACATCTGCAAAGCATTAAGTAAGTATTTTGGTATGATAGGCGAGTTCAATTTAAAACAAATTTGTTTATATTGGGTGGGTGCAAGGGGCTTAAAGTGAATGTAAACAGGAAATTGTTTTATCATACTGTAGAGAGATTTCCTATCATTTGAGCCCAGTCTTGCCACAAAGAGTTAATCCATCTCTGAGCAATCCTCTTTTATTGTTTAGTGAGATAAAACTTGACAAACAGAGAAAAACTTTGTCAAATCCTCCCCCTTGCTGTGAGTGACAGGTGATTTACATCTCGTGCACTAATCTAAGACATGCATTATTTTTTAATTCCCTCCCACTCCTTTCTTCAGCAGCTCTGCAAGGATTGGCTGTTCCACACCTCAGCATGATTTGGCATGCTGAAGTCATGTGGTTGCTTTCCTGTCTTTTCACTGGATGTTAGTGATCATAGCAGAAGTTCAGTTAGAAATACACAGGAGAAAATGCATATTGACAAGGGGAGTGTAGAGGTGGGCGGGGAGTCTACTGACATCACGACTCCACCCACCGAGCTCCAGACAACAGACCCACCCACAGAATCTGCAGTTTTTCAGGTCTCATAACAGACAGAGGGGAGACATTTGACAGGTAAAGATACATGCAGGAGGCGTGTATATCCTTATAGATAACCCCTATGGCAGTAGTTTAGAAAGGATGACATTGGGTTTACATCCACTTTAAAGCCCAACTCCGGCAAAGCTGAAAAATCGTTCTTGCTATGGTTCTGGTCTAAGAAAAGATTTTCTTACCCGATCTTCATCTCCTCTGCGCTGCTACACTGGTCCTCACAATATCTTTCCCCCCATAATCCAGCGTTCTAAGGTCCTGATGTCATCAAAACTGATGCAAGGTCTGTGGGGCCACCCTGTAGCCGTCCCGCATCCATGTGCAATACACTCGATTGCAGCATGGAAATGCGCAATTTAAAGAGTCAGATCAGGCAGTGAAGAGGCAACATATAGCCTCGCTTGTCAAATGCCTCTGAAAAGCTATCCAGGTGTGGATTGCTTTTCAGAGAAGAGACAGTCATTGCTACACGTCTGAACAAGCCCCCTACCCTTGCAGTGTGGGTGCAGCCCTACAGCAAGGGAGAATTTTCAAATTTCCTTCAGTTTGGCTTTAAATCTGCATCCGACTGCAAATGTTTATTTTAGCTTGCCCACCTCTTTTCTTAAAGGGATTGTAAAGTCTCATGGTTTTTTACCTTCTGCATTAAAGTGAAAAACCTTCTTTGCTGCAGCTGCCCACAGAGCCCCCCCCCTTTTTCTTACCTGAGCCCATTCATTCCAGCGATGACCACGAACCGCTGTCTGTGTCCTCACTGGATAGATTGATAGCAGCGGGAGCCAATCAAATCCAATGACAAGGGAGCGGGACTCGGGAGCGTGCCCCCATGGAAAGCGGCTCTCCGTGGGGGCACCCGATAATGGAGGAGTAGCCAGGAGCGCCGTCAGGGCACATCAGAAGAGGAAAATTGGGGCTGCTCTGTGCAAAACCCTTGCATAAGCAACGTGCTTTAAAACGTGCGTTGCCACAACACATGGTAACTCACCCTATCTATGAGCATCTCGGTGCACCACGATGCATATACCATGTGTTTAAAAATAAAAGTGCAGTGCTAAGGAATGTGAAAAGATAAAAAAATTAATATATCAAAAATAGATCTCATATCGATTATAAAGTGCAACAGTGCACTATATATAAAGCTAAACACAAATAATTGAAAGCCCATAAAGCAACTGAAAAGAGTCCAAAAGAAAGAAATAGAACTAATCACAGTGATGCACAGATGATAATACTACTTCTGATCAATCACTAAAACTGTGATGATCTACAACCAAAGGGGATAATGTGCTTATCAGGGCACGTAGGCTCAGATACCAGAGCACTGAATCGCCAACGCTTATGTGAAACTGGGGTATAAGGTTCAGGAGGCAGCTCTAAGGATCTTGACTCATAGCCGCACGACAGGACCAGCGGTCATCACAGTGTTGGATCATGCATTGCGTTGGACCATAGAAACAAAAAAAGAGCCTCCACATTGTGTAAAACTGTATTTGTAGATTTTATTTTAAAAGGTAGAACACTTACATCATATCCAAGATAATAACACCTATATCCGAACTCCAACAAAAATTTGTCTATGGCCAGAATAACGTGTGAACTCAATGCGCTTCGCTCCTTAAAGACATCATCAAGGGTCTATGAGCATTCCGGTCATTGCACACACACACGCACATATAGATATAGATATAGATATAGATATAGATAGATATATCTATATTCCTAGCCAGATAATTAATGCCTGCAGTAACATACCATGCATTTCCGATCGTTACTTCCTAAACTAAAATATGGCGTCACGGCGTGTGTTCCAAGCTTCTTTGTCATATCCGGTAATCATATGCAGTAGAGTGGGACATCAACTCCTTTATCAATAAGGCCTAAGTCCATGTTGCTTGCTGAATATTACAGGGGTACAGATTTTTCTGTATATCATTTTTGATATAATATACCGGTAATATGTTTTATACCCTCATACCCCGGTTTCACGTAAGCATTGTTGACTCAGTGCTAAGGTATCTGAGTCCACATGCTTGGTGATTGATGCACGGATGATAATACTACTACTGATCACTGTGATTACACCAAAAGTTCTTTTTCTTTCTTTTGGACTCTTTTTTTTTTTTTTTTTTTTTTTTTCAGTTGTTTTATGGACTTTTCAATTATTTGTGTTTAGCTTTATATTGTATGGTTGCCCTTTTATACTTGATATATGCATTTGTGATATATATTCATTTTTTTATCTTTTTACATTCTTTAGTGCTGCACTTTTATTTTTACACGTGTTACCACAATGTTTTGTCCATTTGTAGTGTGAGTAGCTGTTTTGCTTTAGAAATTTAGCGCGGTATACTTTATATTCAATTATACCATGTGTTTTGGTGCGCTGCATGGTTTAAAAAAGGGTCCTGTACATTTTATATAATGAATGGGCTGTCTTAGTGCAACACATGTTAACGTGTGTCATAATGTGCAATGACGCACCGCAGCAGAAATGTGAACGGGCCGAGTGATACAACATTTAGCATGTGATCTTAGATGTAGCAAAATTAAAATTCAAGCCTTGGGGGGAACCGAAGAGTCATTTTTACTTTGTGTGGGTCACCGTGTACAATTTAGTTTGTATGGGTCATTGTGTAAATTACGATTGAGTGTTTTGGAGCAGTTTGTCATGTTTGATGTTGGTAAAATAGGAGTTATTACCCATTTTTGTTCCAGACTGTTCTTGAGTTATGCTTTGTGGTCGGCAGGAAATGTTCAAATTGGGGTTGTTGCCCGGGGGCATAGGTTTTTAAAGTGCACCTCTAACCCAACTACTTTTTTTTTTTCTTTCCCTTTTATGAAAGAATAATAGAACTTCTTTTATTTTTTTTTTATTGATGTCTATGGCTCTATTTGCTCAGTAGCCGGCCATACACTGTTAGTTTTTTTTTTTTTTTTTTTTCCAGACAGCAGGCAGAGAAAAACCCCTGCTGGGACCCGAGTGCTGGACCTACCACTCTTTGTATACACTGATCAATGGCTGCAGCCGCTGTTCAAGAAAAGTTTTTAGTCCCTTTGACAGGAGTTGATAAACTGATCTACTTCTGTCTAGCAGGGACAGCCAGACATTGATCAAAATTCAGTCAGTCCCTGCTGTACCAGCCAAATTTTGTATCGGTGTATGACCAGCTATAGTCCTGTGCATGGGGAGTTACCCTTTAAAGTTCCCTCCCCCCCTTCTTTTCCTGTTTCCCCCCCCCCCCTTTCCTTCACTTCCCCCCCCCCCCCCAATTATTCTGTTCTCCATTTTTTTTTATTCAATTTTTTTTTTTGCTCGTAGATTATTATCATTATTTTTTTTTTCCTTCCACAATGGGGGAAAATCGCTTAATTCTCCCATCAACTAACCCTCCCGCAGCGCTATTGTATTGTGCTGGAAGGGGGTGGGCGGGGAGCCTTGACTTCCCAGCCAACAGAACGCAATGATCACTGCTGGCTGCTATAGCTGCCAACAATAATCGCATGCAAAAAAATCGGACTGGCTGGTTGTAATGATGTCGATCAATGGACTAACTGCAGTACAACCAGCCTGCCCATACATGAATTGAATCTCGGCCAGTCCTTGACGAACCGGCTGAGATTGGATTCATCATGGCTGGCCTAAAGTTGGTTAAGCCACTACTATAAATACCTCCCATCCCCTCTGTAACTTAAAAATATGGGTGCCTGTGTTATATGCCAATCTGTACCTATATCAGAGCGTCTCCTGACACATACATGACTCCTCGGCTTTCTCCTCTGCCCGGCTGACACCTCCAGCGGGTGGGGCCCAGCACTCCTGATGACGTCAGAGAGCGAGCCGAGGAGTGACGTGAGCGCCGGGAGACGCTCCTGATGTAAGATACAGATTGGCATATTTTTTAAATAACACAGGGACACATATTGTTATGTTACAGAGGGAATGGGAGGATTTTATAGTAGTTATGAGAGCAGCAGGAGGGGAGGGGGTGGGCACTGACACGAGCAGACAGGCAGTGAGGGGGGCGGAGAGGAAGACAGAGCAGGGCTGCGGCTGACGGAGGCACGTAAACTGACAACAGCTTTAGGGCTCAGCAGCCATGATAAACTGTGGTTTACAGGGGGGAGGGTATAACCAGGTTTTTTTTAGGCTATAGAAGTGGTCAAATTACACATCACAAGCACTGTGCTGTATGACCTGCTTTAAGCATGTAAATATTTTCCCCCTAATAAAAATCCTAAAGATAAATGCTTAAGGCCGGCCATACACGGTTCAAATCATTAATGGGCAGGCTGAATATACCAAGTTGATGGATTGATCAACTTTGGTACAACCAGCTTGCCAGATTCGCTTCCGATTATCGCAAACAGCTGCTCCCATTGGGAACGGCTTCTCCTGCCCCCCCTAACAGGAGAAGACCATTGCTAGGCAGCGGGGATTTCCTTGTCAACAATGTCTGTGTTGATGGGGGAATTGTGTAAATTCGCACCTTCTATGGACTGCCTTACAGCTGAATGTAAAAAAAAAAAAAAAAAAGAAGAAAATTGCCGGTGAAAAAAACAGCATGGGGTCCAAAGGCGCTTTGGGTCTACTATGGATTCGGAGGGGACCCCCATGCTAAAATGTAAAAAAAAAAGTGGGGTCCCCTCCAAAATCCATACCAGGCCCTTATCCGAACATGCAGGTCAGCAGGTCAGGTAAACCCTGAACCATACCAGGCCGCATGCCCTCAACATGGGGGGATGGGTGCTTTGTGAACCCTCCGCCACAAAATCACCTTGCACCCATGTTGATGGGGACAAGGGCCTCTTCCCGACAACCCTGGGCTGTGGTTGTTGGGATCTGTGGGCGGCGGGGTTTATCGGAATTGGGAAGCCCCCTTTGTTTTTTCTGTTTTGTGATTTTGGCTGCACTTTGGCTTTAAAGCAGAAACTAAAGGGGGCTAATACGTTTCCAATGGTCTCTCACCAGCACCAAACTCTTCCCGTGTGCCGGTCTTCAGCCGTCTTCATTGGCTTGCATGGGATGGCGTCACTTAAGTGCACGAGCCTGCCATTCCAGCACACAGAGATCGTCCCGGTGCTGTAAGCCAATCTGCGTATCTGCAGCTCAGTTTTAATGCCATAGAAGACCGATAGCAGGCAGGTGGGGGCATTTTATTACAATGTCTCTTCTGCAATAAACGCCTGCTCACTGTTTGTTATAATGGAACCTCAGTTCTGCTTTAAATCAGGACCCAAGCCTCCATAACACAATAAAAATGAATATCCCATTAAAAGATAAAGTATCAAAAGTCAGCTTTTGCTGCAATAGTCACCTTAAATCCTGAGATTTCCCCCACAGAACTTTTTTGTTTAAAAAGAAGGCAAAAACGTTCCAAGAGTAGATTCTATCCAGCTTAAAGTGTAGGGCCACCCTGAAAAAAATATTTCACCAAAAATCCTAAAAAAATAACATTTGAAAAAAATTATTTTTTTAAACTTACCTGAACACTTGTTGCTAGGCAGTCTTCGTAATCTGCCTGTTTCTATTCCGTGGTGTGTTCTGCTCCTAGCTGAGCGGCCCCGTTGCCTTCTGGGAACTGTGTGTGTTCCCAGAAAACCACGGGGCCATTCACAGATCGCTGCGCCGCTCGCGCGTGCGCAGGAGGAAACTGGCAGTGAAGCCGCAAGGCTCCGATGCCTGTTTCCCTTACCTAGGATGGCGGTGCCGGGACCCGAGAGCCGGGGGATGGGTCCGCCTTGGGCGGCCGACATCGCGGGCACCCAGGACAGGTAAGTCTACTTATTTAAAGTCAGCAGCTACAGTGTTTGTAGCGGCTGACTTTAAAAATTTTTTTTAGCTGGCCGGAATCCCGCTTTAAGCAGCACTCAAAACAGAAACTCATAAAATGAAAAAAATGAAAGAACCTACTCTCTTGGAACTTATTTGCCTTCTTTTTAAATGTTATATTTTTATATATCGGCGGCTTAGTCCTATATATTCTATTATCTTGAGTGCTGGATAAGTGACCCTGCTTAGTTTTACCATTTGTGCAGAACTTTTTTGTTGCCACTAGATGTCTTCAGTCTGTTGATCCGCATTATTCAACCCATTTCTGAGCCCTGGTTGTCCTATACCACCCTCCCCCCACCCCCCGCCAATGACTGGACAGTGAAAGGAGAAGCAGCACAGTGATGAGCTCATCTGTCACCCTGCTCTCTCTATCTATCAGCATGCTTATTGTAAGCACATGAACTGACTGGCTGCTTGTACTGCGTCTTCCTCTCACACTCCACCCCAGCTTTGTAGGGGCTGATATAGGCTGATACCAGGTATATATGTAAGTATATAATAATAAGAGCTGCATTCATTTGTGTCTTTTATATCTGCTTAGAATTCAGCTTTAAATCAAAATTGTACTAGCTCTTTTATGATTCATTTGTTTTAATTACATGAAGATGTTCCTAGACAATGTACATGGATACTCCCATCAGGGCACTGCATCCTGCACACAGATAAAAGCCAGTTTATTAGTACAGTTAGTAACTGAATAGTTATAGAACATTACCTAAATGACAGGCCATTAAAGTACAGAGTAAACTTTGAGGCAAAAATAATTAGTTCTTAATTGGAACATGTTATCATGGTTTCTTTTTTTCTTTCTCTCTGTTTTCCAGTTGAAAACAACCCAAGAACAGGAAACCTTGGCTCTCTAATTAGGGTGCTATTATCCCGGACTAAAGAACTGAAGATATCTGCAGAATGTCAGAAGTAAGAGCATGTGCTGCCAAATACGATGGGTCCTGAAATAATGTATATGCTGCATTTCTTTGTGGGTTACTCATACTTGTAATACAACTTCCATCCATTGTGTGGCAGTACAGGTTCAGGATATCATGCCATAACGGTCAATATTGCCTTCTTAGCACAGATGATCCAACGTCGCCACTTTATCATAAATTCTAATAACAAGATTTAATCGCTTGCTTAAAGTGTATGTGTAGGTAAAAATATAAAAATGTACATTCTTTACATCTCTGCAATAGATGCATGTTTCCCCCTGCTTGTTTTTTTAAAACACATTGATCTTCCAGAAATCCCAGGGTTGTCACCCCTGCTTATGTTCTTATCTACAGAACACCTTCCTCCTCCTCATATACACAACATAAGGGGATTTTTCAGTTCATTAGGGAAGAACTAAGCAGGGCTGACACTACAGTGCCTTTTAAAAAGTTTTCATACCCCTTGAAATTTTCCACATTTTGTCATGTTACAACTAAAAACGTAAATGTATTTTATTGGGATTTTATGTGATGGACCAACACAAAGTGGCACATAATTGTGAAGTGGAAGGAAAATGATAAATGGTTTTCAAAATGTTTTACAAATATCTAAAAAGTGTGGCGTGCATTTGTATTCAGCCCCCCTTTACTCTGATACCCCTAACTAAAATCTAGTGGAACCAATTGCCTTCAGAAGTCACCTAATTAGTAAGTTGAGTCCAACTGTGTGTAATTTAATCTCAGTATAAATACAGTTGTTCTGTGAAGCCCTCAGAGGTTTGTTAGAGAACCTTAGTGAACAAACAGCATCATGAAGGCCAAGGAACACACCAGACAGGTCAGGGTTAAAGTTGTGAAGAAGTTTAAAGCAGGGTTAGGTTATAAAAAAAATATCCCAAGCTTTGAACATCTCACAAAGCACTGTTCAATCCATCATCTGAAAATGGAAAGAGTATGGCACAACTGCAAACCTACCAAGACATGGCCGTCCACCTAAACTGACAGGCCAGGCAAAGAGAGCATTCATCAGAGAAGCAGCCAAGAGGCCCATGGTAACTCTGGAGGAGCTGCAGAGATCCACAGCTCAGGTGGGAGAATCTGTCCACAGGACAACTATTAGTCGTTCACTCCACAAATCTGACCTTTATGGAAGAGTGGCAAGAAGAAAGTCATTGTTGAAAGAAAACCATAAGAAGTCCTGTTTGCAGTTTGCGAGAAGCCATGTGGGGAACACAACAAACGTGGAAGGTGCCCTGTTCAGATGAGACCAAAATTGAACTTTTTAGCCTAAAAGCAAAACGCTATGCGTGGGGGAAAACTAACACTGCACATCACCCTGAACACACCATCCCCCACCGTGAAACATGGTGGTGGCAGCATCCTGTTGTGGGGATGCTTTTCTTCAACAGGGACAGAGAAGCTGGTCAGAGTTGATAGGAAGATGGATGGAGCCAAATACAGGGCAATCTTTAGAGTCTGCAAAAGACTTGAGACTGGGGCAGAGGTTCACCTTCCAGCAGGACAACGACCCTAAACATACAGCCAGAGCTACAATAGAATGGTTTAGATCGAAGCATATTTATGTGTTAGAATGGCCCAGTCACAGTCCAGACCTAAATCCAATTGAGAATCTGTGGCAAGACTTGAAAACTTAATGCTCTCCATCCAATCTGACAGAGCTTGAGCTATTTTGCAAAAAAGAATGGGCAAAAATGTCACTCTCTAGATTTACAAATCTGGTAGAGACATCCCCAAAAAGGCTTTTAGCTCTAATTGCAGTGAAAGGTGACTCTGGGGGGCTGAATACTAATGCACTCCACACTTTTCACATATTCGTTTGTAAAACATTTTTGAAAACCATTTATAATTTTCCTTCCACTTCACAATTATGTGCCACTTTGTGTTGGTCTGTCACATAAAATCCCAATAAAATAGATTTGAATAGATGAATACTTTTTCAAGGCACTGTACTTGGGATTTTAGTGCTGAAGAAGCAGTGTTGTCAGCTGGAACAGGATATTAGCAGCCTACTGGAGACAGTCGCTATTTGTCCCAGAGCCATTTCAAAACAGCATTGGGGCACTTCACAGTCCAGCAATAAGTCCGGGTACTAAATTAATCAGCTCCTGGCCAGGACAAGGTCCTTTAGCACCAAAGACAAAAAAAGGCTGACTTGTGACAACCCCCCCCCCCCCCCCCCCCCCCATGAGCTGTGAGCTACTTCAGCAGTGTAGTCTTGTCATTTTTGTGCCCCCTCTCCTGGTGAAGCATTCAAATCAACTGCCTTCCCCTCAACCCAGCCCTGTCTCCTAGGCTTCTAATCCTGCTTAAAGTGTTTCTAAACCCAGGAGCCTGCATTCATTATATCTGGTCTCCCACAGTACACAGGACATGGAATGCAATTATTTTAATACATTTAAATTGCTAAATACCTTTTCTCATCAACAGTATATAGCAGTCTTGTGACTTCTATCAGTGTTTGGTTAAAGCTTGTAGGTTGAATTTTCATTCTCCTCTCACTATGAGGCTCCCTCTGTCTGGTCAGTGCTGATTGGCCCTGTGCTGATTACATGCACCCTCACAAAAAAAAACAAACTGTGTAGTGCTAGAGTGCCCCTAAGACCCCTTTCACACTGGGGCGGTTTGCAGGCGTTATTGCGCTAAAAATAGCGCCTGCAAACCGCCCCTAAATAGCCTCCGCTGTTTGTTCAGTGTGAAAGCCCGAGGGCTTTCACACTGAAGCGGTGCGCTGGCAGGAGAAGAGAAAATCTCCTGCAAGCCACATCTTTGGAGCGGTGAAGGAGCGGTGTATTCACCTGAAATCAATGGGACAGCGCGGCTATACCACGGTAATACCGCGGCTATAGCCGCGCTATACGAGGGGTTTTAACCCTTTTTCGGCCGCCAGCGGGGGGGGGGGGGGGGGTTAAAACCGCACTGCTAGTGGCCGAATACCGCGGTAAAACATCGCTGAAAATAGCGCTGTTTTACCGCGGACGCCCCCTACCGCCCCAGTGTGAAAGGGGCCTTAGGCTCTTTACTATCAGGAGATGGGTGGGAAGATGTCCATGATGACGCAAGAAATGAACAGCCAAAAACATAAAGGATGGATGTAAATGTGGACAGAGTGGGAACCCTGGGTGTGGTTTTTTGATTACAAGGGGATAGTTCACTACGTGTTTATAGAACATGGTACAACGGTCAACATCAAAATGTTCACTCCTGCAAAGTATCAATATCTAAAAACCAAATCACCACAAACATTTAGCGGCAGCTAAATGGCGTATATAAGTCATAACACGGGAAACTAAGTATAAAGACTGTGCTACTCTAACTTAAATATATGAAAGCACTTTATGTATGCATGCATTGCACAATTGGATTTAATTTTTACACTTTTTTTGTAATTGCACATGCACCATTAGCATCTTAAAGCGGGGGTCCACCCACACCGCCAAAAAAAAAAAAATATTAAAAGCCAGCAGCTACAAATACTGCAGCTGCTGACTTTTAATACATGGCCACTTACCTGTCCCAGGGTCCAGCGATGTCGGCAGGCGACGCCGAGAACCCGCTCGGTTCTCGCCAGCTGCCGCCGCCATCCTAGGTGAGGGAATCAGGAAGTGAAGCGTTGCGGCTTCACTTCCCGGTTCCCTACTGCGCATGCGCGAGTCGCGCTGCGTGTCCCAAGTGGTCCCCGCTCTCTCCTGGGAGCTGTGTGTTTCCCAGGAGACAGCGCGAAGGGAAGGGAAGAGGCATAGACTCCCATGGGAGTCTATGCCGGAAGTGGGTGCAAATACCTGTCTTAGACAGGTATTTGCACCCCCTCCCCCTGAAAGGTGCCAAATGTGACACCGGAGGGGGGGAGGGTTCCGAAAAGCGGAAGTTCCATTTTTGTGTGGAACTCCGCTTTAAATTCTACTTATACCTGTATTTATGTTAGGGTAGCACAGTCTTTATAGGTCAACCGACATTGTTGGAAATTCTGAAAAGGTTACAGGAATCTGTTCGGAGGAAAAGACGGGAACTTTGGGCTGACAAGCTAGTTTTTTCCTCCACAACAATGCTCCTGTAAAAACATTTTTCTTACAGTCTATTCTGGGAATTAAATTGTCACACCCCAGCCGAGAATAATCCCCAAAAGAGAATCCATTCCCCAACAGAAAAAAAGTTATATTTTGGAATATCGTTGTGAAAAATGTTACCATTTCTGCCTATTTAAAATCTAGGAAAAAAAATTGGATAGATAGATACTGTGAAGAGACTTTGGGGGGCAAATTAATAAAGGGCATTGGGAGAGGTAACTATGCAGCATTTTTTTTTTTTTTTTATAGAGACAGCTTTTTTTTACGATTTATATCGAAGTGACGCTTTAATTGTGTGTTCTAGAGATGTAGAAGGATTGTGTGGTGACCATACATCATTATAAATTGGATATGTTCTTTCCTTGCAGTCAGCTCTTCCTCTGGCAGACCCACAATGCCCTCTTCATAATTAGCTGTCTGCTGAAGGTCTTCATCAGCCACGTCTCCGAGAGGGAGCTAATCAATCACTTCTCCTATCACCAGACCGAGCCTGGAACATACGGTGAGTTGGATTTAACAGGGTTTAAACTAAACACACAGATCATTAGCAGGAGCTAGTCATGTCAGCACACAGGATTGGCCCGGCCACTGTAAATTGTACTACGCATAATCGGCTGGTAAGCCCAGGTTCACACCAGTGCGACTTGACATGCAACTTGGCAGCTCAGAGTCGCATGACAAGTCGCAAATTCATTTGCAGCAATGGAATTGTTCAAATTGGTGTGATTTAAGTCGCAGCAACTTTGAAAAAGGTTCCTGCACTATTTCTATGAGACTTCATTGCAACTTGCATTGACATCTGTTAAATGAAGTTGCACAGAATGTCAGTGGGCGGCAATGAAATAGCACTGTATAGTGGACTTCAAAGCCGCCATGGTGTGAACCATGGCTAAACGGCAAATGATCAGATATTCTATAAGACTCAAGTTGATTTATAAATTTTCCCTGACCAGTGAAATTCGGTCTCATCTTTAATGCCTGTGGCTCATGCAAATGAGCGTACAATTTGCTGCATACAAATTCAAAATTTTATACAAATCTGAATGCAAAAGAATTGTAGGCTGTGGACCAACCCACACTGCTCTGTTCTGCCGCAATTTGGATGCGTAAACAAATACTAGCCAAATATGCATTCACAGTCCTACATATTGATGGTAGTTTTCACTGTACATATATAAATGTTTGTGCTAAACTTTAGATGTGTACAGTAAGCGTACCTGGGCCCTCTAGCCTGTCAGCGCTGCTCATGGCTGACATGTAAATAATGAATAGGGTGTAGCCAGCGGCACGCCGATTACATACTCTTGATGTTACGAAGAGTCATTCATGTGGTGGCGGTGCATGCACAGAGTGACCTTGGGCTATAGTCATTCAGAATTGGTCATTCATGCATATGCACCATCACAACATGAATGACTCATTTAGTGGGAGATGTAAACATACACAGTAAGTTAGCAGCAGCAGCTGCACCACTGGCTGCACATAGTTGATGTTTACATGTTGGCCCTGAGCAGCTGTAGTGCCCAGGATGGTCTGTGTACACTTTATGCATGAAAATGATAGCAGACATGTTACAAGCATATAGCGAATAGGCAGCTTTTACATAGGTGACTGCTGACCCCAAGATCCTATGTAAAAGGTTGTCCATAGGCTAGACATGCCAGAAAGATCCTGTGTAAATAAAAAAAACATACCCTCAATTGAACTAGCTCTTAAGCAGACCATAGATGACTCGATTTTCTTTCCTTCCATTGCGGGTGGAGGGAAAGAAAATCGCTTATATCCACCATCAACACAGGCAGTGTTGAAGTGGGGTATCCTAGCAGTCAGAAAAGAAATAAAGAAAAGAGGGCGCACCAGCCTTGTGCATTACCCTTTGATAGGTTTATTAAAAGAATGAATTAAAAACTACTCCCAAGCCTGTGAAAAAAAACGGCAATATAAAAGCCTTTAGCCTATGGCAGTCGGCCCTATATGAACAGTCTCCAGGTAATGAAGGAGAGGACCACTGCTGGCTGATGTGTTTCGAAGGGGTACCTCCTTCCTCAGAGCCTGCTCTGAGGAAGGAGGTACCCCTTCGAAACGCGTCAGCAGTGGTGGTCCTCGTGTCCTCTCCTTCATTACCTGGAGACTGGTGATATCGAACCCGATATAAGAAGGTACCCCTTCGAAACGCATCAGCCAACAGTGGTCCTCGTGTCCTCTCCTTCATTACCTGGAGACTGTTGATATCTGGCCGATTGCCATAGGCTTTTATATTGCCGGTTTCTTTCACATGCTTGTGAGTAGTTTTTGATTGATTCTTTTAATAAACCTATCAAAGGATAATGCACAAGGCTGGTGCGCCCTCTTTTCTTTATTTCTTTTCTGACTGCTAGGATACCCCTATCCTGGAGGGCAGCAAGCCCTGAGACGTTCTCCACCTTGAACTTTAGATCACCTGATCAACACACTTGTGCTCAAGAGTATTTGTTTGCTGCTATCAAAAAAAGTGTTGATGTGGGAATGCCTCCCGCAGCACTATTTCGTTCTGCCGGGGGGGGGGGGGGGGCGTCAGTAATGGAATGTGATAAATTTGAGAGACTGGTTGTACCCAGGTCATTTGATGGATCGACTTGAGTACAATCAGCCTACCCATACATGAATTGAATCTTGCCTGGCCCCTTCTGGACCTGTGTAACTGTCTTGCAGCCCAGGATTGTAGATGCAAGAATCATAAATAAAAAAGCCTGTTGCATAAACTTTGTTAAATGAGTAGCAGTCTTATCTGTATTCAGTTTTGTTGTTATTTTGCCTGATAAATGTCCCTCTTGGTCTGGGGTGAAATTCATTCAACTGTCAAATAGAACAGGGTGGTTCCACAAACGTTCACGGTTCCCATCCTGTGCTTGGACAGTCATCATCTGCCTCAATAGATTTCATGGTAATTTGATTAAGGTGACTGCATTATCCAAGTGACTATAAATGTTCCCGACAATCATTAGAACTGAGGAAGCCACTTGGATAAATGTGGAAATGTCTTTACAGAACACGAGCAGTGGAATGTGACCAGCTACTACTAACTAAACCAGGGGTGCTCAACCAGTGGCCCGCAACCTTCTGCTCTGGGATAGCGGGTCAGCAAGTTTGTATCCTGGGTTGTTGACCCACTATCTTGGAGCATCAGAGTGGATGGAGCCGGTACCGGAGGGAGCATTTGGTGTCACTCCACCTGGGAAATTAACCTTTTTTAACAGCCAGCTATTCCAGCAGAAACTGAAAGATAAAAGGTCAGTTTATTAAACATCACGGTTTAGCAATGGGCACATATGAGGAAAAGAAAAGGGTTACTGGGCTACTTTCACACTGATCTACGAGTGCTGCGCAGTGCACCTGCGGCTTTTCTGCGAGTCAGCTGCACTGAGTCATAGTCCTCTATTATATCCTACGGGTTTGGTGTGCTTTCTGAAGAAAGAGGTTTTAGAAAGTGCACCACAACTGCAAGATATAACAGGAGTCTATGACAAAGCGCAGCTAACCCGCCGGAAAGCCGCACGTGCACTGCGCAGCACATCATTGTGAAAGCAGTCTTTGGCCCCCTTTCACACAATCGGTCCGATCGGGTCCGCTGGTCCGTTTGTGATTCTGACAGTGGGTGAACATCCAACCGTTTTTGGTCCCATGAAAAATGATGATCCTGATTGTTTATAATCTTCATTATGCTATTTGAAATTCTGAACCATTGCATTTCATTGTGGCCCGTGGCCGGTTACCCCAAGAACCCCCCCCCCCCCCAAAAAAAAACCTTTAAGACAAAGGCATATTGAGCTAGTATGCATCGCATGCTAGCTGATTATGAAATACTTACCGAGGCCCTCCAGCAGCGCCCGCACACCGCTAACACAGTTGACATCTTCCCCTGGTGTTTATTCCGGGTTCGTGGGCTCCGGCGCTGTGAGTGGCCGGAAACTGCGGTGACGTCACTCCCGCGCATGCGTTTATGGCTCTGAAGGTTAGGCACGGTAAGTCGGACCTTCAGAACGCATGCGCCAATGACGTCATCGGCTGCATGCACTCTGAATATCTTCTAAACTGTGCAAGTTTAGGAGATGTTCACAGTACCTGCAGGTAAGCCTTATTATAGGCTTACCTGTAGGTACAATTAAAAAATAGACTTTACTTCCTCTTTAAGTGGCCCCCGCTCTTCAAAAGGTTAACTACCCCCGAGCTAAACATTTGCATATATTTTCTGATATTATTATTGTTCAGAGTGATGGACTTCAAGTGGAACTTTACCCTCAAATAGTGCAATGACATTAAAGCATTGTGACATCCAGCCATCTACAAACATGCACTTGGCTACAGCAACTGGTATTATAAGGCTAAGTTCACCCTTGGGAATATGTAACATGCTCCCAGTGCTGCAGCTGCCACCTGCTGCCCCCCCCTCCCTGTGGCAGCAGTATGGGGAGAAGTTTCCCATACTAGCTGTCACTGTTTGAAAACCGCACGGCTGTGCGGGGGATCTGCCCACATGGCTGCTTCATTTTATACACACAGCTCTGTGTGTGAATGAACTACAAGCCTCAACATCCTTAGTGGCTGTCGACTTGTAGTTTATCTATGAACTGTCGGCGAATATCAGCTTGCCCATGCGAGATGTACGGGCAAACAGATACACTGACAGTGTGCATGAGACCTGCTTGGCATCAGCAATCTGCTGATCACTGTACAATTCTTTACAGGCTCCTACTAGAAAAAATTATAAATGCTAATTTTTTTTTTACCTGCAAAAAGATTTGCATCTATTATTTTTTTTTGCAGATAGATGAACTTATCCTTTTAAAAGAACTACGTCTTCCAATTAAAAATAGGGCTGCAAATGAGTGCATCTGCACTTAGTTTTCTCTTAAGCCCCCTTGCAAAGCCTGATAAATACCTGTAGATACTGCCATTTGCATTGTGACTGCTTTTCAGTCATTACCTGGCCACACATAGCCTTGCACGCTGCTTCTGATTGGCAGCACTGCCTTTGCTGCTGAAACCCTCCCACTGGGAGCTGCAGTGTCTGGAAGGGGGAGCGTGTGAGACAAAAATGAAGGAGGGTATAACTCAATCAGTGAGGTAAAGAACGTTTATTTTATGAGGCTTGTACATCACAAAAGTACTTGGGACTTTTTTTTTTTTTTAACAGAAAGAATGTTTATTGAAATCATACCACAATGTTCTTGTGAATCACAACAGAAACACAAAACAATTCACAAACTTACTTGGGACTTCTTTAGTTGTACTTTGTAAAGAAATAAATTGTATATCTTATTCGAGCCTACACAATTCTCTTTACATTCTCTGCATCATTGAGATGCTGGAATGAGGACCTCAGTGTGACGTCATGGTCACTCCCTCAAATTCAGCAGCGCTCCCATTGGACCAGAGCTGCTATGACAACATGGGTAAGAGGACAGTGGAAAACGGATGTGAACTGCGCATGCATGAGATTTCATTGCGACAGGGCCGGATAATGTACTTAAAGCATTGGCAGGGTATATCCCTGCTAATTTCCTTCTTTCGTATTTAAAGCAGAGTTCCACCCAAAAGTGGAACCTCTGCTTATCTGCTCCCCCCCCCCTCAGGTGCCACATTTTGGCACCTTTTAGGGGGGAGGGGAGAACGGGTACCTATTTTTGACAGGTACCCTTCCACAGTTCCGGGAGACTGCACCGCGGCGCTGTCCCTTGGAAGTTCTGCCCCCCCCCCCCCTCCTCCTCCTTCATCCGCCGCCGTGCCAGTTAAAAAGCTCAGCGTGCTTCGCCTATGCGCAGTCAGCTTCACTGCCGGTTTCCCTTACCATGAATGGCGGTGGCAGCACCCGAGATCCAAAAATCGTCTGGGGTGCCGATAGGAACCCTGGACAGGTCAGTGTCCTAATATTAAAAGTCAGCAGCTGGAGTATTTGTAGCTGCTGACTTATCATTTTTTCGAAATGGGCGAAACTCCTCTTTAAGAAGAGAGGCAGAGATTTCTAACTTCTATGGCACTGGCTTTAGTATTCAGGTTTCTGTGAGTGCTGCTGATTATACAGGCAATCTAACCAAAATAACTACCGGTAGAATGTTTAGAGGTCAAACAGTGACTTTTCATATAGCTGAGGTATTGTTGCTTGAATTCCTGGGTACAGTTCATTTAAAATTCCCCATGTGGATCTGCAGAACCAATATTGTCCAAATTTTAAAAAAAACAACCAGAATTATTTTATGCATATGTTTTTAACAAAACATGCAGCTAGTGCTTGACAGTTTGCCCTGTTAGATGCCATGTTTGGCAAAAGGAGGCAGCAAAGTGACAGTTGGTGAGTTATTTACACAGGGTCACTGCACAGGAAGTCAGCTGTGTGTTGGATAATATTGTTCCCTGCTATATTGCCTTGCCTTTTAGTTATGTCTATCGTCTCGAATATTCATATGCCTTCCCTTGAAAATGATTAAACATCCTAAACTTCTTTCTAAGCCCCCTTTCACACAGGCACCTTCGCTAGGAGAAATCTGCTTGCTCAGCAGGGGTTCTCTCCGCTAATCCCCTATGGGGCTATCGGATGGAAATGGACTGCTTGTTTCCATCCAATACGATCGGCCAGACGGATGGGTAATTGGGCCACCATCTGCCTGTTTTTAGTGAACAGGATTGAATTGGATGAAGGTGGGTCCGTTGACATCTGCCGCACCATAGAAGAGACTGGACGGTCCAATCGGGTCCACCTGAAAAACTTACAGGCCGACCTGATCGAATCGCCCCTGTGAAAGGGGCCTTACTTTCTCTTCATTGGCCCTTTGTGCTTGGCAACTATTGATTTACCACTACATTTGCATCTGTATGTGTCCATCAGCTGCAGAGCAGTAGGGGTTCATTCTCACAGCCAGAAAAAAAAGCTGCGTTTTAGATTTGCACTGCCCATAGTTTTGTGTGCATCTAAACGCAACACTATAGAAATGAATGAGCCCATACACAGAGCTGCGCCTATCTGCAAAAATGTGCGCTGCGGTCCAGGACCGCACAGATCTGCAGATTATGTTTTTTTTAATCAGACAAACTCTTAATTGAAAGGAGAAACCTAAGCAAAACAGTGCTATAAACACCAAAAGAAAGGTTGATTCAGGTCTGTAGATTTTACATGTATAGCCACTTACAGTATCTCACAAAAGTGAGTACACCCCTCACATTTTTGTAAATATTGATGGCAGATGATTCTGCAGGAAATATGCATCTAAAGTACTCATGTTTGGATGCATTTAGAAGTGTACAGCATTTAGACGTGCAATTCTTCTTTCATTCACATACAGTATCTCACAAAAGTGAGTACACCCCTCACATTTTTGTAAATATTTTATTATATCTTTTCATGTGACAACACTGAAGAAATGACACTTTGCTACAATGTAAAGTAGTGAGTGTACAGCTTGTATAACAGTGTAAATTTGCTGTCCCCTCAAAATAACTCAACACACAGCCATTAATGTCTAAACCGCTGGCAACAAAAGTGAGTACACCCCTAACTGAAAATGTCCAAATTGGGCCCAATTAGCCATTTTCCCTCCCTAGTGTCATGTGACTCGTTAGTGTTACAAGGTCTCAGGTGTGAATGGGGAGCAGGTGTGTTTTAATTTGGTGTTATTGCACTCACTCTCTCATACTGGTCACTGGAAGTTCAACATGGCACCTCATGGAAAATAACTCTCTGAGGAGGATCTAAAAAAAAAAGAATTGTTGCTCTACATAAAGATGGCTTGGGCTATAAGAAGATTGCCAAGACCCTGAAACTGAGCTGCAGCACGGTGGCCAAGACCATACAGAGGTGTAACAGGACAGGTTCCACTCGGAACAGGCCTCGCCATGGTCGACCAAAGAAGTTGGGTGCACGTGCTCAGCGTCATATCTAGAGTTTGTCTTTGGGAAATAGACAGAGGTTGAAGGGGTGAGGGGGGGGGGGGGGGGATCAGCCTGTCGGGGCTCAGACCATACGCCGCACACTGCATACAATTGGTCTGCATGGCTGTCGTCCCAGAAAAAAGCCTCTTCTAAAGATGATGCACAAGAAAGTACAAAGACAAATGTGTCTTGCCTACAGTCAAGCATTGTACTGGGAGTGTCATGGTCTGGGGCTGCATGAGTGCTGCCGGCACTGGGGAGCTACAGTTCATTGAGGGAACCATGAATGCCAACATGTACTGTGACATACTGAAGCAGAGCATGATCCCCTCCCTTCAGAGACTGGGCCGCAGGGCAGTATTCCAACATAACGACCCCAAACACACCTCCAAGATAACCACTGCCTTGCTAAAGAAGCTGAGGGTAAAGGTGATGGACCGGCCAAGCATGTCTCCAGACCTAAACCCTATTGAGCATCTGTGGTGCATCCTCAAATGGAAGGTGGAGGAGCACAAGGTCTCTAACATCCACCAGCTCTGTGATGTCATCATGGAGGAGGGGAAGAGGACTCCAGTGGCAACCTGTGAAGCTCTGATGAACTCCATACCCAAGAGGGTTAAGGCAGTGCTGGAAGATAATGGTGGCCACACAAAATATTGACACTTTGGGCCCAATTTGGACATTTTCACTTAGGGGTGTACTCACTTTTGTTGCCAGCGCTTTAGACATTAATGGCTGTGTGTTGAGTTATTTTGAGGGGACAGCAAATTTACACTGTTATACAAGCTGTACACTCACTACTTTACATTGTAGCAAAGTGTCATTTCTTCAGTGTTGTCACATGAAAAGATATAATAAAATATTTACAAAAATGTGAGGGGTGTACTCTCTTTTGTGAGATACTGTATGTGAATGAAAGAAGAATTGCACGTCTAAAACGCTGTACACTTCTAAATGCATCCAAACATGAGTACTTTAGATGCATATTTTTTGCAAAATCATCTGCCAGCAAGAACCTGTATTCCTGCAGAAATTATGCATATGCTCATGTCAATGGACTCTTTTATGCCGTGTACACCCGGGCGGACTTTTCGACAGCAAATGTCCGACGGAACGATTCCGCCGGACAATTTGATCGTGTGTGGGCTTCATCGGACCTTTGCTGACGAAAAATCAGACGAACTTTAGATTTAGAACGTGTTTCAAATCTTTCCGACGGATTAGAGTCCGGTTGAAAAATCAGTTCGTCTGTATGCTAGTCCGACGGACAAAAAACAACACAAGGGCAGCTATTGGCTACTGGCTATGAACTTCCTTATTCTTGTCCCTTCATACGTCATCACGTTCAAACGAACGGACTTTCGAACGGACTTTAGTCCGTTCGTGTGTGGGCAAGTCCGGTCGTTCAAAGGTCCGTAGTAACTCCGCCGATAGTCCGTCGGAAAGACCGTCGGACGTTTGATGCTGAAAAGTCCGCTCGTGTGTACGCGGCATAAGGCTTCATTTTAGATGTGCAGTTGAAGGGGTGGCAAAAACGTACGTTTTGAGAAACGTTTTTGCCGCACACCAACCATCCCTCATTAAGCTGCAATAGGCAGGGATGTTTACATGCCGTGGTCACGATGTTTCGCTTTGTGCCCGCGGCAGTTTACCCAAGATGTACCCATTGGCAGGCGACAAATCCTCCGAATGCTACACATTCAAGTAATTGGTGAAGCACCGAAAAACATGTAGCAGTTGGGTGCAGTGTATGCAGTTGTGGCACGTTCGTCTACAAAAATGGGGTTAAAACAGGCGGTGAGGAGGTGTCACAGCATTTCCTCACCACCTACTACCGTCAGTAGCTTCTGGAGTGTGATCCAAATACAGATTAATTTTCGGAGGAAAAGAAGATTTAGAGGCATGTTTAAATCTACCCTAAAAGTGTGTTCAGGAGTAAAGTGCTTTATAAGATTGTAAGCGTAGAAGTATCCTGTAGGTGGCAGTAAATGAGCAGCATAATACTGTATATAGCTTGGTGATGGCTGTGCCTACGCTGCTTAGTATGGCTTTTAAAGAAGTTGTCTAAGAGGGAAAATCAGGTCATAGGAGCCGGTCATGAAAATAAACTTTCCTGCAATGTGATTGGATTACAAATCTAACATAAGAAAAACTTTAATGTGCTCCAGTGATTAGATCTTATATAAATTATGTGTAATATTCTCTGTCGACATTTTTGTAGGGTTCAGGGGTTTTATCTCAAAGGAAGAAAAATAAAATACTCCTGTCCTCCTCTACCCTGATTTATCTAATCTATAATTTTGTATTTAAAAACAAATCCACCCAAAAGTCCCAATCGCATACCTAAACCCCTAGTCAAGTGACAGGTGGGGTCCTAGTTCTCCTCCTTTCTTCTGGTCTGTACAGCTGTGGCCAGATGGTTTGAGAATGACACAAATATTAATTTTCACAAAGTCTGCTGCCTACGTTTTTATGATGGCAATGTGCATATATTCCAGAATGTTATGAAGAGTAACCAGATGAATTTCAATTAATTGCAACTTCCCTCTTTGCCATGATAATTATCTTGATCCCATAAAAAAACATTTCCACTACATCAGGGGCACCCAAGAAAGTCCAGCAAGTGCCGGGACCGTCTCCTACAGATGATTCAGCTATGGGATTTGGGCACCCCTGGTGCAGAGATTGCTCAGGAATGGCAGCAGGCAGGTGTGAGCCCATCGGCACACACAGTGAGAAGACCTTTGGAGGATGGTCTGGTGTCAAGAAGGGCAGCAAAGAAGCCACTTCCCTCCAAGAAAAACATCGGGGACAGACTGACATTCTGCAAAAGGTACAGGGATTGGACTGCTGAGCACTGGGGTAAAGTCAATTTCTCTGATAAATCCCCTTTACGATTATTTGGGGCATCTGGAAAACACCTTGTCCAGAGAAGAAAAGGCGAATGGTACCATCAGTCCTGTGTTCTTCCAACAGTAAAGAATCCTGAGACCATTCATGTGTGGGGTTGCTTCTCATCCAAGGGAGTTGGCTCACTCACAATTTTTCTTAAGAACACAGCCATGAATAAAGAATGGTACATAAACACCCTCCGAGGGCAACTTCTCCCAACCATCCAAGAACAGTTTGGTGACGAACAATGTCTTTTCCATTATGATGGAGCACCTTACCATAAGGCAAAAATGATAAAAAAGTGGCTTGGGGAACAAAACATGGAAATTTTGGGTCCATGGCCAGGAAACTCCCCAGACATTAATCACATTGAGAACTTGTGGTCAGTCCTCAAGAGGCGGGTAAACAAAAAAAAACCCCACAAATTGTGCCAAACTCCAAGCATTGATTATGCAAGGAATGGGCTGCCATCAGTCAGGGTGTAGCCCAGAAGTTGATTGACAGCATGCCAGGGCGAATGGCAGAGATTATTATTATTATTATTATTTTTATACAGTATTTATATAGCGCCAACAGTTTACGTAGCGCTTTACAACTTGAGGGTAGACAGTACAAATACAATACACTTTGATACAGTAGGAATCAGAGGGCCCTACTCCTTAGAGCTTACAAGGTCAAGAGATACAAGAGGTAATAACTGTGGGCGATGTGCTGATTGAGAAGATAAATGTACAGTTGTTAGGTGGGGGCCAGATAGGCTTCTCTGAAGAGATGAGTTTTCAGGGATCGTATGAAAGTGGATAAAGTAGGAGAAAATCGGGCAGATTGGGGTAGAGAGATCTTGAAAAAGAAAGGTCAACACTGCAAATATTGACATAACCTTAATGTAATCATCAATAAAAGCCTTTAACACTTATGAAAAACTTGTAATTTATACTTCAGTATACCACAGTAACATCTGACAAAAAGATCTAAAAACGCTGAAGCAGCAGACTTTGTGAAAATTAATATTTGTGTCATTCTCAAAACTTTTGGCCATGGCTGTAGTGTGGGAGGTGCAGTATGCAGCCCCACATTGCTTCCTGGTGCCTGTTCACTGGTATGCATTATGGGGCAATAGTGGCCAAATACAAGACTGAATGTTTGAGCACAAAGAGGACTTTCTCATCACTTTTCACCATTATTGGGGTTCGGATGACAGCAGATTTAAGTTTTTCTGAGTTTGAGGCTTTTGTTTAGATGAGTTAGGTGTGGGTAGGTTCCTAACCAGTGTTCATTTTGTCGACTAAAATATTTTCCTCATAATTTTCCTCAGTGGCATATTTCCAGTGACGAAAACTAAAAGTACCCCCATTTTCGTCAACCAACAAAACAAAGATATGAGGGAGGGATGTTTACCCACATGAACTTCTGGTTTCCTAGGATCACCACCTGTAGAAGCCTGTGAGTGCTTCTGCTCCCAGCAAGCAAGGTCGCGAGTAGTAGTAAAATGTGCTGAAGCTTTTAGTAGGATAAATGCGGCTTAAACTAAAACAATTGCAGATGACTAAAATGGGACTAAAACTAAAATGGCATTTTAATCCAAAGACTAAAACTAAATAAAAATTTGATGGCAAAATGAACACTGGTCCTAAGTGAGGTTTGTGTGTTTTGTTTTTTGTTTTTTTTTAAATTGGAGTTCAGCATTAAAAAGGAGAAGTATGGCAAAAGCTATTTTGGCCATACTACTTTTACGTATCGCAGGAGTGCAGTTCGTTCTGAACCCCTGTGACACGTTTTCAGCCGACAGCGGGTTACAGCCTGCTGTCAGCTGACTTCACAGAGCCGGTCCAGACTCTAAAAAGATCCCGACCATATGGTCAGTATCTGCCCAGAAGCCTGGAACGGTACCTGGCTCAACCTCGTACTATGGAATGCATTACTCAGAGTGGAAGAAGGCAGGGCAGCCCTCTGAGACCCTCAGCGCTCTATTCCTTGGCACCATACTGGTATTCTGCTCCTTTTTTATTTTGGAGTGTTTGGGGCTGAGGACCTCTGTGAGGTTTTTATTTCCATCTGTGTCCACACTAGGGAGATTTACCATCTTTGTTTTGGTGGCCACTGTCACTAAGATTGAAAATGAGTGACAATGCCGAATTTTGGGTTGTTACCAGAACAAGAGATAAGGGGATATCTCCCAACCTGAATACCTGTTCTGGTTCCAACAGTCTAAGAACAGATTTCCTTCACATTATAGAGACCTTTCCTCTCACTTCCTGTTGTGTCTACGGACATAAAGTGAAGGAAAATCTCCCCAACAGGGCACATGGCAACAAGTAAACTGACAGGTTTTAACAATTTGCTTCTCTATCCATCCAGAAAGTTTGACTTGCGACAAACTAACCGCAAAGGTCCTCGCCCCAGCTATGCTCTCTGGCAGGGGTGCCCAAACCACAAGAGTGGCTGAACGGAATTCTCAGCATATTCCCAAATGTAGTCACAAAGTTGCACTTTAAAGCGGAACTAAACTCTCTCAATCAACATTAACTATTTGTAATCCTTATTCTGATAGCATTAGTAAGTAGGATAGGAAGGTATATTATATATGTACTTGTTTTAAAGTTTTTTTTTTTCAGTGGCTTCCTGGTTTGTAGCCTAGTCTAATATTTTGTCAGACATCCCAGGCGTCTTCATGGGCATTTTTTTTAATCTTTCATCTGCAGGAGGGGCTTTCCCAGCTAAGCACCCCCTTCTGTCTGCATGCCTGAGCTAAGGGCAAATGGATTCCAGGAAATAAATGTTATATGAATCATTTGCCTTTACTCAATATGGCCACGGCCAGAAATGCTAGGGTTTGTTTTTCAGAGCAATTTCTCAACAAAATAATGGATTAGGGGAGTTTGCTTTGAATGTTAAAAATTAACTCCACAGCTTTCTCAGTTTGTGGTCTTCAGATACAGTTGAGTTCCACTTTAAGGTACAGTCATTATCAGTTGCTACCGTACTATGTAGGAAGCAGAACCTGTATAGTTAGTTAATATTCAAATAGGGCTATAGCCATGCCGTGTATATAATCACAACCTATGCACAGCAACAAAGCTTTTAAGACATATTGGGTTTGATTTACTAAAACTGGAGTGCAAAATCTGGTGCAGCTCTGCATAGAAACCAATCGGCTTCCAGAGTTTTTTTTTTTTTTTTTTTTGAAAGCATAACCGATTCAGCACCGGAAGAATTTACCCCCTTCCTGACCAGAGCTTTTTTTTTTTCGATTCGGCACTGCATCGTCTTAACTGACAATTGCGCGGACGTGCGACGTCTTACCCAAACAAAATTGACGTTCTTTTTTTCCCACAAATAGAGCTTTCTTTTGGGGGTATTTGATCGCCTCTGGGACTTTTATTTTTTGCGCTATAAACAAAAAAAGAGCGACAATTTTGAAAAAAAAACACAATATTTTGTACTTTTTGCTATAATAAATATCCCCATTTTTTTTTTTTTTTAAAAAGCAAATTTTTTCTCAGTTTAGGCCGATATGTATTCTACATATTTTTGGTAAAAAAAATTGCAATAAGCGTATATTGATTGGTTTGCGCAAAAGTTATAGCGTCTACCAAATAGGGGATAGATTTATGGCATTTTTATTATTATTATTTTTTTTTACTATTAATGGTGGCAATCTGCGTTTTTTTTTTTTTTTTTTTTTTTTTTTTTTTTAATTATCGTGACTGTGACATAATGGCGGACACATCGGACAATTTTAACACATATTTGGGACCATTGGCATTAATCCAGCGATCAGTGCGATTAAAAATGCATTGATTACTGTAAAAATGTCACTGGCAGTGAAGAGGTTAACACTAGGGGGGCGGTGAAGGGGTTACCTGTGTTCCCTGGGAGGTGATTCTAACTGAAGGGGGGAGGGACTAACTACAGGAAGTGACAGATCGTGGTTCCTAGCCAATAGGAACACACGATCTGTCACTCCTGTCGGAACAGAACAGGGAAGTATGTGTTCTGTGCCTCCTGGTCATGATCACTCGTGGCCGGCGGTCATAGTGAGCATCGGCACCTCCGCTAAGCAGCGGGCGCGCACCCGCGCCTGCTAACCGGACCCCGCGAGCCGATATACAGCTACGTGGTTTCGCGCAGGGGAGCTAACCTGCCGCAGTATAACTACAGCGGCTGGTCCGGAAGCGGTTGATTAAACAAGCTGAAGTTAGAAGCTGATTGGCTACCATGCAGAGCTGCACTAGATTTTGCACCCTCCAGTTTTAGTAAATCAACCCCCATTGTGTAAATAGGCTGATTTGCATTATCATGGTACGGAGTACACCTGAAAGCCTTGTAAAGTCTATAGTCTGCAGTTAGTCTTTGGTTGCCATCGAGTGTATTTTTGTTGGCGAATACATTTCTGTCCTGGAGCCCAGTTATTCTAGCGGCAGACATGTAATCTCTTAATAATTTTTGCCATTCTTATAATTGTGTATAAAGTAAAAGGCTGTGGTGGCTCCAGTCATCTGGTCAGACTGTTTACTGTGTGACATTTGCGTCCTCCGCACGTAGCTCGGCATCAGGGTGACCTCAGCTAATGGTATCAATTTCTGAGGCCCAAAAGGAAGTCCGCGGGGAGCTCCGGGCGCCTTATTGTAGTGAATACAATACATACTTTGCATTGCTAACTATATTTCATAGCATCACTTGCTGCTGGGTCCGAATTAATTTCTGTGATTCATAATATGTTTGCTTTCCTGTATGGCAGGCGGATTGTTTTGTTTGCTTTCTTTTCCTACATTTAGATAAAGTGTTACCTTCCTACTTTGGCGCCTCCTAATTACATTTTGAGAATGGGCTTCTGGAAGACTATTGACATGTAATCTATTCATTCACCCGTTCACCCTTTAAAGCTGAACTCCAGGCACTAAGCCTAAATCCCCATTTACTTACTTAGGTCTGTGGTCATGTGATTCGTGGAGTCCCACGTTTCTGGTCTTCTGCAGAGTCAGAGGGTCCTTATTTAGATGTCCACGTCACTGCCTGGGTGATGTGGACACTTCCTATTGGCTACTATTTTTTAAATATCACGACGCTCCAGGAGTGACTTCTCATGGGGTCTGGGCTCCTCCGCTTCCTTAGTATCCCATAGCAGAGTGCTGTCACTCTTCTCTAGGTTGTCTGAGTGTAAGGTTTTTTTTTTTTTCCTTTTTTTCCCCCAGATGTTTTGAATTTTTTTGAATTGCTAGGGATTAATCTGGCCTTGAATTTCCATTTTACTTTATTTCAGTGCTCACTCATATATTATGTCTATAGTTTGGGATAATGGAATCGCTCTTCGTACAGTAAATAGAATAGTTACATAGGTTGAAAAAAGATATAAGTCCATCCAGTGCAACCAAAAAATAAAAATAAAAAATACAATCCCATATACACGATTCCACAGTTGATCCAGAGGAAGGTGAAAAACCCCAGCAAAGCAGGATCCAGTTTGCTACAGCAGGGGGAAAAAATTCCTTCCTGATCCCCCGAGAGGCAAAGAGATTTTCCCTGGATCAACTTTACCTATAAATGTCAGTACCCAGTTATATTATGTACATTTAGGAAAGAATCCAGGCCTTTTTAACCACTTCTGGACCGCCCATCGTCGTTATACGTCGGTACTTTGAAGAGGAATATCGTTGTTATGGCAGCAGCTAGCTGCCATTACCTGGGTATCCTCTTCTTCAGCGGGCGGTCCGCTTCAAGATAAAAGTGGTCTCTGCGGCGGATTGGCTACGAGATCACTTTTATCGCTCCCTACCGATGCGCTGCGGTGCCCTCCGCCGCTTACCGGAGCCATCGGCAGCGGCGGAGGCGTTCAGATCCGTTCCCTAGCCTGACATGGAGACGAGTGAGGGGAAGATGGCCCCCCACCCGTCTCCATCTCTTTTGGAGGGCAGAAGCGACGTCAAAAAGGCACTTCTGCCCATAGATCTTAGACCCCTTTCACACTGGGCACTTTGCAGGCGCTACAGCGCTAAAAATGGCGCCTGCAAAGCGCCCTGAAACAGCCGCTGCAGTCTCTCCAATGTGACAGCCCTGAGGGCTGTCACAGTGGAGCGGTGCGCTGGCAGGACGCTGAAAAAAGTCCTGCTAGCAGCATCTTTGGAGCAGTGAAAGAGCGGTGTATACACACCGCTCCTTCACCGCTCCTGCCCTTTGAAATCAATGGGGCAGCGCAGCTATACCGCTGACATAGCGCTGCTGCAGCGGCGCTTTGCGGGCAGTCAACCCTTTTTCAGCCGCTAGCGGGGGTTAGAAACCGCCCCGCTAGCGGCCGAATAGCGCCGCTAAAGCGGCGCAAAAAATGGCCCCGTTTTACCGCCAATGTTGCCACAGTGTGAAAGGGGCCTTAAAGGGCCATTTTTTTTTAAATGACAATTTTTTTTTTTTTTTAGTTGCATTTTAGTGTAAATATGAGATCTGAGGTCTTTTTGACCCCAGATCTCATATTTAAGAGGTCCTGTCATGCTTTTTTTTTTTTTTTTTTTATTACAAGGGATGTTACCTTTCCTTGTGATAGGAATAAAAGTGACACAATTTATTTTTTTAAAAACAGTGTAAAAATAAAAAATAGAAGGTAAAATAAAAAAAATAAATAAAATTTTTTAAACGCGTTCCGACCCGATGAGGTCACATGCAGAAGCGAACACATACGTGAGTAGCCCCCGCATATGAAAACTGTGTTCAAACCACACATGTGAGGTATCGCCGCGATCGGTATAGCGAGAGCAATAATTCAAAACATGTTCAAAAATGAGTTCCATTCAAAAATGTAACTCAAAATATGCAACCTGTAGAATGTTTTAAACATCGCCTATGGAGATTTTTAAGGGTAAGAGTTTGTCGCCATTCCACCAGCGGGCGCAATTTTGAAGCGTGACATGTTGGGTATCAATTTACTCGGCGTAACATTATCTTTCACAATATATAAAAAAAATGGGCTAATTTTACTGTTGTCTTACACTTTTTTGAATTAAAAAAATATTTTTGCCAAAAAAAGTGCGCTTGTAAGACTGCTGCGCAAATACAGTGTGACAGAGTATTGCAACGACAGCCAATTTATTCTCTAGGGTGAAAAAAAAATGTATAATGTTTGGGGGTTCTAAGTAATTTTCTAGCAAAAAAAAAAAATGTAAACAACAAATATCAGAAAGAGGTCCTTAAATGGTTAAAGCAATCTACCGAGCTGGCCAGCACCACCTCTGGAGGGAGTCTATTCCACATTTTCATAGCTCTTACTGTGAAGAAACCTTTCCGTATTTGGAGATGAAATCTTTTTTCCTCTAGACATATAGAGTGCCCCCTTGTCCTCTGTGATGACCTTAAAGTGAATAACTCAACACCAAGTTCACTATATGGACCCCTTAAATATTTGTACATGGTGATCATCGGTACGATAAGCAGCTTCGCTCAGTGCCAAGCACCAGCTGCAATAGCAAATAAAATCTTGCAATGTAAAAAAAATAAATCACTTGTGTGGATGGAGGAAGCTTTACTACTTGTCCTGCCAATCTTTGCTTTGTTGCAAGTGATAGTGGCTAAAGAATCTTCAGCAGCTGACATTTTTAAAAGTGTGGGGTGTCTAGGCACCCTCTGTACAGTCCGGTTCCATTCATTGCCCCCACATCTGTAGGAAAAGAGTCGCTTTCAAAGACTGGAGGCTTTGTGTGTGTATGGTATTGGCTGCAAGGAAGCTAAACTGAATGAAGAGCATGCACAGTACAATTCAGAGAAGCTTAAAGAGGAAATGCAGTCTGCTCACGTAATTTGTAATAAAAACATCTTTGCTATTCTGAAACTTCCCTCCAACCACTTTGCATATTATTTTTTATGTACTGCGATTCTGTACTTGCCAAATATGCTGCAGAAATCCCCCTCCACTGAGTGGCTTCAACCATTTTAACTGTGGGCAGCTGAAACTGCTGCCTGTTCACTTCCTGGATTTACACAGACACACACCTCCAGCTCTGCAGCTTTCATTGGCCCTCTTTTGACTCCCCCCCCCCCCCCTTCTTGCAAAATCTCATGAGAGAGAGAGAGAGCTGTGCATGATGTCATACTCCTAGGCTTTTTGTCAGGCAGGAAACAGGAAGTGGGCTGTATAAGGAAAAAAAAATGTTTTACTATCCAAAGTTAAAACAACAATGGCAGAAGATTTAATAGATAGAAAGTTGAAAAAAAGCATGAAGTTCCGAGAAGAGGAAGATGCTGCAGTGAAGTCTGAAGAGCTTTTCTTTGTTAAAGGACTGGTTGGAAAGCTTTCTATGACTCCTGGGAGAAGCAGTTGGGAGGGGTTCCTGGTGTCTTGAACCCTGGCCCTGGAGTTGCTGTTGGTTCCAAAGACAGGAAGGCATGGTTGGTGTGGAATTGGCACTTGATAGCTGTGTAAAGGTTGGGAGGACTCCCTTGTGAGCAGCAAAGGGGTTGCTGAAAGTGTGTTCTCTGAGAGCGTTTGTCAAATTTTCGGTGTGGAATAGAGGTGTGCTCAATGTCAAAGTTCTGCGAGAGGTGATGCCATAAATTCAACTACTGCCTTAAGCCTGGTACACACTATTAGTTTTTTTTATTTTTTTTTCATTCAACTCAGCAGGGCTGAATGAAAAAAAAACCTGACGGTTCCAGAGGAGCCGCTGTACTAACCATGGGATGTTAGTACAGCGATCTCCCCTGCTGTGCTATTGTGTTTTGACAGGGTTACAAACCACCCACCAACCCAACCCCACCAAAGCACTATGGTGAGCGCTCTCAGGCTTAGCGTGCCGATCAGCAGACCTTTTTCGGCCATGCCCCATCGACAGAAGGTTTGGCTGGCTTTTCTTTGACCAGCTGCAGTGCACACTGGCCAAATGTCAGCCGTTTGCTATTGAACCGGCTGATGCCGCCCGACATTCGGCCCATGTGTACATGGCTTTAGAAAGAACTCCTAGCCTTCGGCTGGGTTTGGTTCCCCAGCCTTTAGAAAGGAAAGTGTGTCTTAAAGCTTAGTACACGCGATGAGATTATCGGACAAATGATCGATAATTTTTATTTTATTTTTTTTTGCATGCTAGTTTCAATATCAAAAACGAATAGGTTACTAAAGTACGAAAATTCTCATACGACAGAATAAAAATTCGGAAATTATGTAATGCGTTTGTGTTGTATTTTCAAATGAAAACTGTATTGATCTGGTATCCTACGAGAACATTTTTTGTGTTTTTTTCCCTTTGGATAATTTTGGCCGAAAGCTGTGTACTACCGTTCAGATTATCATACAATCGCTTCAAAAGCGGTATTTTTTGTATGATATTCTGATTGTGTGTATGTACGGGGTTTTTAGACCCGCAATGAGAGACTGGATGTTTTTAACCACTTCCAGACCACCTTCCGCACATTTACTGCAGCAAGGCGGCCTGGCTGCATGAAACTATGTACCTGTAGGTCGCTTTGTGCAGTAGCCTCTGGGGGACGTTGGCCAGAAGTGGAGCCAATCAACGGGTCCAGGAGACGCCGGCCACCTGTCTGCCGGCCACCCACGGTCATTACCCAGAGAGGTAGAACGGCAATCTGCCTATACAAACAAGGCAGATTGCCTTTCTGACGGGAAAACATAGAGATCTTGTGTTCCTGCTAAGCAGGAACACGGATCTCTGTGTTCTCTCAGTCAGAGCAATCCCCATACAGTTAGTAAGCACCCCCTAGGGACACACTTAACCCCTTGATCGCCCCTGATGTTAACCCCTTCCCTGCCAGTGCATTAGTACAGTAACCGTGCATATTTTTAGCACTGGTCCCCAAAAAAGTGTCAAAGGTAGGTGTCCGATATGTCCGCCGCAATGTCAGTGCCGCTAAAAATCGCAGATCGCCGCCACTACTAGTGAAAAAAAAAATCCATAAAAATATCCCATCATTTGTAGATTCTATAACTTTTGAGCAAACCAATCAATATACACTTATTGGGATTTTTTTTACCAAAAATATGTAGCCAAATACATATTGGCCTAAATGGATGAAGAAAATAGATTTTTCGTTTTTTTTTTTAATTAGATATGTTTTATATCAGAAAGTAGAAATTATATATATTTTTTTTCCAAAATTGTCACTTTTTTTTTTTTTTGTTTATGTATAACTCAAAAAATTAAAAAAACGCAGAGATGATCAAATTGCCACCAGAAAGCTCTATTTTTGTGAAAAAAAGACATCAATTTTATTTGGGTACAGTGTCACACGACTGCGCAATTTTTAGTTAAAATAACGCAGTGCCATATCGCAAAAAATGGCCTTGTCATGAAGAGGGTAAAACCATCCAGGGCTGAAGTGGTTAACGGTATGAAGCGTCTAACCGATGCTGCCTTGATGCACCTTGCTTTCCTGTTCTTAATTGATAAAACACCGCCAAATTCCCTCCAGAATTACAATGTAGTAATTGTTAACATATACTTCAGTTGCAGACTTCTCCGCATTGGTATTACTCATACTTGCCCACAAATGAAAAGTGGAAACCCTGGTGAGAGCCGGTGGTCTTTGTAGTTGTGAGGTGCAGGCAGCCATAGAGAATTACAGTTAGAATGTGTGTTGAGTTCATCGGCTTCCTTCAAGATATAAAATATACCTGGATCTGGGCAGACTTGGGCAGTGGTAATGTGAAAAGCTCATTAATAAAGCTAACCGCAGGCGTCTTATTCTTTCTGCACATAGACAGGACTTTTTATTTTCACCACTTTAAAGTGATCCATACCATTCCTCTTCATTTCTAATGTGCATTTAGGTTATTATCCACTCCACAGTTCCTCTTTAGTAATCACGGCTATGTAGCAATCCATAGACAGCAGCTGTGAACACTCTGTGTAATAATCTAGTTTACTTTTAATTTTTGCTTTTTTTTTTTTTTTTTTGCCGATTTCTTTAGTCTGTGTCTCCCCAGAATATAATGCTAGAATAATACAGACCTAATTTTAGAAGATGAAGAATCCGCAGCAAGTGGCTGGAGATCAGAGGACCCAAGACATGGTCCCATGTATAAAAAAAAAAAAAAAAAAAAAAAGCTCACGTCGCTCTCTACTCTCTGCTTTATATTGCAGTGTTGGTCAATACCACGGACTGAATTTTACAGCCCACTCATAAAATGCTGGCAGCAATGGTGCAGGGCCGCACAGAGTGCTGTCTGCTTTATGCAGCAGAAAGAACTCCAATGGGGTTGATTTACTAAAACTAGAGAGTGCAAAATCTGGTGCAGCTCTGCATAGAAACCAATCAGCTTCCAGGTTTTTTTTTTTTTGGTCAAAGCTGAATTGAACAAGCTAAAGTTTAGAAGCTGATTGCACAGCTGCTCCAGCTTTTGCACTCTCCAGGTTTAGTAAACCGACCCCAATGATTGGAAGACAGCTGGCCACATTATTTTGACAGCACTTGTAACCATGCTCTCCTCCCTTCTTTGGGACATAGTTGTCTGATAAAATCTTGACAGCGGTGGCGAACTCCTGCGATGTTTACAGCCACAGGCCCCTTTCGCGCCTCCATTTGCTCAACGGGGAATCGTTCCACTGATCCCTGCTGAGCAGGTGGATGACAGTTCTGTTTCCGCTTACGGTGCAAAGCGGACACGGACCGAGTCCCGCTTTCCTCTATGGGGAAATCGGGTGAAAACTAACCGCCAAGTCCGTTCTTCATCTGATTCACCAGACGGGTGGAAAATAGGAACACCATTCGTCCTGGATTGTGCAGGCAGGATCTGATAGCGGCGGATGTCGGCGTACATGTCCCTGCTGACATCTGCTGCTAGGAGAGAGTGCAAGGTTTGATCAGGTTCCCCTGAAAAACTTACAGGTGGACCTGATTGGACAGCCAATGTGAAAGGGGAATCGGTGTGTAAATCTGTCTGCATGCTCATAACTTCCCATAGCACTTGGGAGGGGGGTGGGGGCACTTTGCTTAACCACTTGCCGACCACCGCACGCTGATGTACGTCAGCACAGTGGCAGCGGTGGGCACATGGGCGTACCTGTACGTCCCCTTTAAGAGCCGGGGCTAGCAGGTGGGCCCGCCGCGTACAGCGTGACCGTGCCCGCGAGACCGGCGGACTCCATGTCCGCCTGTCTCCTGACGATCGTGTCACGGTGCATCAGAACGGGGCAGTGCCTATGTAAAGGAGGCATTTCCCCATTCTACCTTGTGTCATGACAGAGATCACTGCTCTCTGTCATCAAGAGCAGTGATCGCTGTCATGTGACTGGGAGCCCATCCCCCCTACAGTTAGAATCACTCCCTAGGACACACTTAACCCCTTCATCACCCTCCTAGTGGTTAACCCCTTCCTTGCCAGTGTCATTTACACAGTAATCAATGCATTTTTATAGCACTGATCGCTGTATAAATGACAACGGTCCCAAAATAGTGTCAAAATTGTCCGATGTGTCCGCCATAATGTCGCAGTCCCAATAAAAAAATTGCAGATCGCCGCCATTACTAGTAAAAAATAAAATTAATAATAAAAATGCCATAAAACTATCCCCTATGTTGTAGACGCTATATCTTTTGCGCAAACCAATATAGGCTTATTGCATTTTTTTTTTTTTTTTAACCAAAAATATGTAGAAGAATACATATCGGCCTAAACTGAGAAAAAAAATTATATATTTTTTTGGGAATATTTATTATAGCAAAAAGTAAAAAATATTGTGTTTTTTTTTTTTTTTTTTTTTTTTTCCTTTCAAATCTGGCAGTTTTTTTGTTTATAGCGCAAAAAATAAAAACCACAGAGGTGATCAAATACCACCATAAGAAAGCTCTATTTGTGGGGAAAAAAAAGGACATCAGTTTTGTTTGGGTGCAACGTCTCACGACTGCGCAATTGTCAGTTAAAGCGACGCAGTGCCGAATTGCAAAAAGTGCTCTGGTCAGGAAGGGGGTAAAATGTTCCGGGACTGAAGCATTTAAAATAGATTAGAGGGCTGTGGAAGGTTTTATTCTAAAGTGAACCTGTCCTTTAAACACAACACTCTTAACTGAAGTGTTTTCCTGTATGGGAGTGGGCTTTGATCATGATCTCAAGTGTTGAGTTTGGCTGCTTCCAATGTTAATGAATATATGCGCACACACATACATACGTGGGTTCTCGCCTTTTGTCTTTGCATTGGCTCTTGTTTGTCCAATGACTAGGCCAGACTTTTTCAATGTGCATTTAGTCATGGAACTAATTTCATGCTCGCTTTGTGCAGAGTAGTGTTTGAAATAACACAGGCAATGGAGTTTTTTCGAGCCATTGAAGAATTACGAGCTATGGAAAGCCCCCCTTTCGCTCCATTCTGATATTTTCCTTACCTCCCTCTCGCTCCTAGGGGAGCCTGCACACTCTTAATTCCTCTTCAGCTTTGACAGCAAGCAAAGCGCTGATCCAGCTCCAGAGGAAGCATCTTATAAAAATCACCGCGCGGAATACACAAGGGGGAGCTCGGGCTTGCCAGCTTCTGCCCCACAAAAATGTTTGGCAAAACACGTGAAAGATGCCACTCGAGGTCAAGCCGAGACAGGGGCTGCGAGAAGCCCGAGCGGAAAAATGTCTATATGGAGCTGAATCATACAGAAAGAGTACGAGGACTGAATCACCGGGCACAAGGATGTGTCAGGAGAAGCCGCCCCTGTGAATGGCTCGTTTGTTTTAGGGCACAGCCGGAGTGGTTGACACCGGGCTCAAGTACTAATGGAAATGTCATTAAATGGAAGTGTTTGTTTGTAGCAAGGACTGGATTTTCATAACCCAGAACAGTGCAATCCTTGTAAATAACCTGGATTCACCCGGCATTATAGATAGTAAAGGGCCTGCCGGGGGTTTATTACAATATCTCTTTATGTCGTCAATCTAAGTGTTTTCCCCAAGTAAACTTTTTTTCCTTCCTTTTTTCCCCCCCATGTAATATTAGTTTAAAGCAGAGCTTTACTACACAAAAAAGTTAGTCTTGATTAATAAGATCCAAATTGCAGGTCCTTGCAATAAAAGAGGGATTATACTCACCTCTCTGGTTGCTTGTGATTCTTACATCCCCATCATTTCGTGCTGCAGCTTCCTTTTCAGCATTCAACATTTTTGGGAGTGTTGGATTCCTAGGGCAGGCCATACAGTAATACATTTTCTTTTCTGCAATCACAGGTTGCAGGAAAGAAAATTGTTCCATTCCCCCATCAACACATCCAGCGTTGATGGAGGAATTCCTCCCACAGCACTATTGTGTTATGCTGAAGGGGAGCCTCCCATGCTGACAGTACACAATGATCACTGCTGGAGGCTATTGCCTGCGGCAGTGATCACATGCAAGAAATCCAACAGGCTGCTTGTACTAAAGTTGATCGATGGATCAACTTCATTAGAACCAGCCTGCCCATAGATGGATCAAATCTCGTTCGGTCCCTGCTGAACTGGTTGAAATTCAGTCCATCTATGGCCCACTTAACCAGTAGTGCTATGGGCAAAACTTTTTATTTTTCCATTTTGGATAGAGCAAGGGAGGGTTATAACCCACCGTCATATTTTTTTTTCACCATCGGTGTCCCATTGCAGAGATTTCCCTTCACTTCCTATCTCATAGCCAAACAGGAAGTGAGAGGAAATCCCTGAAAATTAAAGGGAATTCCTTGGGGAACCCTAGGTTACCAGAACTACTTCATTAGAACCAGCCTGCCCATAGATGGATCGAATCTCGGTCGGTCCCTGCTGAACGGCTGAAATTCAATCCATCTATGGCCCACTTAACCAGTAGGACTATGGGCAGAACTTTTTTTTTTTTCCGTTTTGGATAGAGCAAGGGAGGGTTATAACCCCTGTCATATATTTTTTTTTTTCACTTTTGGTGTCCCATTGCAGAGATTTCCCTTCACTTCCTGTCCCATAGCCAAAACAGGAAGTGAGAGGAAATCCCTGAAAATTAAAGGGCATTCCTTGGGGAACCCATGGGTTACCAGAACTAGTGTCCCCATTGGAACGCTTCCCCCTTTTCTAGGCACAATCCAAAATTTGGGATTTTCTTCTTCTTTCATTTTCAATAATTGTAAACAGGACAAATAGAGAGGGTGTCTGTGCCCCCTTAACGGGGGCACAGACAAAACAAAAAAAAACCTTTTGCCTTTAGTTATACTTCAAGTCCCCCTGCCACGTGCATTAGTTTCTTTCTTCACTGCCGAGAAGGGTCTGCACGCATACAAATGACCAGTAATTTACTAACGCAGTACATGAAACACTTTATTATACCATAGACCTAATACACGTCATCATTAGTATTGAAATAATTAAAATTGCACATGTAAAAGTTAAAAACAATTTAAGTATCAAGACACCAGGAAAAAAAATGACTACCGCAGAGCATGCTATAAACCAATATGGAGCCAAAGGGAGTCTAAAACGAGACCTGCACTAGAATGATCCGGGTTATGCATTTAAGGTAAATATGCCAATCAAGGGCAACTGCATAGCAGCAGTTTAAAAACTGCGATAATAATAACGGTTATTATTAAGTGTGAAAAACTAACGACAGATAAAAAATTATTTTGGTGCATTTCCATTATTATATGCCAGACACAAGGGGTAGAGGTGAATGGTTCCTCCTAGGGTTAAGAGGAGATCTGACAGGAGGTAGTGAAAAAAACCCCCACAGATTCTATGGCCCCCCACCTGCCGCTTCGTTAGGAGGAACAATGTCACTATTGTCTCTTTGAATGACACCCCACCAAAGCACCTTCTCCCCATGTTGGTGGGAACAAAGGCCTCTTCCCTACAACCCTGGCCCAGTGGTTGCGGGTTGACTTATCGGAATCTGGAGCCCCCAGATCCCCTTCTCCCCCCATGGGAATGAGTATGGGGTAGTACCCCTACTCATTCACCAAAAAAGTGTAAAAAGTAAATAAAACCAACAACAGTTTTTGACAAGTCCTTTATTAAAAAACAAAAAATGTTCTCCGAAGTAGATCCCACGTCAGTCACGATTCTCGCCGCTACCCCCAACCCAAATAAATAAAAAAAAAAAAAGGGGGGCTCTGCATCCATAACAAATCTATCCAAAACTAAATTAACAAATTTTTCTGTTCTGCACATGTCTACAACAACCCGCCTTTTGGATTTTTATAGGGTCTCTTTAAATACAGATACTCCTTTATCCATATCTTACATTTTTTAGCTTCTTTTGTGCCCCTCTCTGATTTCGTTGCACTTTATTTGGACCTGACTTTTCCTGACATTCGGGTCAAGCCTCAACTGCTGTTACGTACCTCAGTGCTGAGATTACCTAGGTGGCCATTAAGGAAGCGCTCACCATCTTTTCTGGTTAACTTTTAATGTGTATCTAAACCTAAAAACAAAAATGTAATATGTTGGAGCGTACCAGTCCTTTAAAATGGAACTCAAGTCTGCAATACTTACCTCTGCTTCAGCAGTCCAACGCCTGCAATATCCCTTGCCAGCATCTTCCAGGTGCCAGATCTTCAGTTGTTTTGATTGGCCAACGTGGCATGGTGTAAGTCCCGCACATGCTGACACACAGGACCAAGCCGAAATGTAAACAGAGCTGCGCATGCACAGCTCAGTGTAGATTGTAAAGAGGGCTACAGGCAGACAGGTACGTTTTTATTTTCTTGCAGAAGAGACATTGCGTGTCTATTTTACAATAAAGAGCTTGCCTGCTCCCATTTTTTTTTAAAATTCAGTTTTTAGGTTCTTTTTAAAACGTGGTGTCTGCATTAGTTTTTCTTTTTTACTATAAGTATATTTTTAGCAAATTCAGAAAATAGGAACGGAGAAACACCAGAACACTTACGTATTATGTGGTGTGAATATCGACTGGCGCAGTTTCTCCTGCCCACCCCCTTCTGATGCATTTCGCCCCATCCGCTGGGCTTAATCATATAAGACATTTAAGCCCCGTGGGCGGGGTAAAACACATCAGAGGGGCGTGGCCTGGAGGAGCCAGACTGAAATGGATATTCACACCACTTAGTACGGAAGCTGTGTTCCACTGTGTGGCATTTCCTCTTTCTCTGTTCTGATTTACTTCTATTAGCCTGGATGAGTTTATGAACACTGGCACCCGATGTGTTTATCGGACTGCAGGGGAAAGTTTCACAGTGCTTTTTGCGTCGCTCTAAATTCTTTATGTATGGGCCAAAGTTTAGAAAATGCCTATTGATTTTAAAAATAATGCAGCGTCCTCTGCCCTTTCTGTGAGCTGAAAGAACAGCAAAAACTATTTTACCAATCTCATCAATCCACCTTGTAATAGAGATGTACAAAGGCAGACATATTGGAAGGGAACCCAGGATCGCCCATGTGACGATCCTGGGTTCCCTCTGGGGAAATGAATGTAGAGGAAAATGGACAAGAAGAGTGTTATTTGCAGGGTTACCAGCCCAAAAGAAAGACATGTATGGGATCAATTTAAGGGCAGCTGTATCTTTATATATTAACGATATAGTCCCAGAGCCCCGGTCTTCTCTGGTGTTTACAGCCTATTCCAATGACAATTTCTTTGGAGCTGCTTATGCCGATTGACTTGAATAGAGCGCCGTAAACCGAGGACCTCCCGTCATAATATATAGCCCATTCGGGTCATAGGATGCTTGATGAAGAGGTTCTGCTTGGCCTTGAAACGTTGCCTTGACACTAAAGTTCCTAGAGGGTGAGACTGCTTTGTCTTGGTCATGATGGATGAGTGGAACTGGGATCTAAAGTGCAGAGATCTCATTGCTTGTTCTCAAGAGACATAAAAAGCCGGAGGCCACCAGCCATAACTGAGATACTAAATTGGTCAAATTACAGTTTAGACCTTTTTTTATTCCAGTATGCTGCCATAAGTAAAAAAACCTTCATAACAATCATGCCATTTGTTTCTTTCTCACAGAGTCTGACGTAGAAGATCTTTTGGAGGAATTGCTCTTTTGTCTCATCCATCTGATTGTGGAAGTTCCTCTTCTGTAAGTAACACCAACTTTTTATTTGTGAATGAATGACGCGAAAGACTTTGTAAGCAAATCCGATGATATTTTTGCTTAGGCTGGGATCTAATATTAAGAGGGCAGGCTCCCCAGTAAAGGTGAAAATATCACAGGTAGGGGTAATTTGTTGGTATAAAGAATGCAGGAAGTTAAGTTTGGGAGAACAAAAGGGTGATGTTGGGTATTTTTCGAGGCACAGCCCCCTTGCGGCAGTAACTGTAGGATCTAGCTTCTAAATAGTTGGGCAAAAAAAAAAAATAGTATTACTTTCTTTGAGACCTTAGATTACGGTGAGAAGGGACTAAAGCAATCTAAAATCCCTCCAACAGAAATAGTGCGTAGCACAGTAAGGCCTCCTTAGAACTTAAGGTATTCAAATGTCTCATTCCTTCATATATCCAAGAAAAAGGAGGATTATCCCTCATTTCAGTGCAGTGGGCTGAGCCTTGCAAATCCTTAATTTTTGCCCGTCAGGCAGATTCACTTCCAGAAATGCTGCTGTATAGTGTAATTATATAGCTTAATATTCTAAAACGATTTATTCTAAACTCAGGCAATCCCTATTTACCCTATGGGTAACAGCGCTACCTATACACTGTAATCAAATTCACATAAAAACATAAACATCATGTGCAATCATAAGTCTTATCAAAATCATGTGCAATCATAAATCATGTCTGTAATAAAAGTCAAAATGTGATCTCAATTACTGTAAACCAATGCAATCTATGTGCTATTCAGGTGACAGTTCCACTCCTTCATTACAGTGCTCTATACACAAAGACAGGGACAGGGTGTACTCCACTGTGTGCTTATGCCAGAAGACCTGGTACACAGACTTCACACCAAACTCACCAGAGAGTTTTGACTCCTTGCATCAACAGGAGTGTCAAAACCAGCATGTGTAGTTATATCCAAGATGGTATGGCTTCCTTATACTCCAAATGATTTTTCGTTCTCTTCGAATATAAATGGTGGTTCCAGCTTATATCAGGAAGGGAATCTCCAGAGAGAGAAGAGAGGAGAATAGCCGACTTAGTGAGAAGTAAAGCTGTTTTTCTTTTAAATGTGAAATAAATGCTTTTAGAATTTAAAGGATGTTTGCCTTAGAAAAGCATTAGATTCCAGTATTAAAGATGGCTGCCACACATTTCTCGTGCTGGAAGTGACGTCAACACCCACCCAACAGGTTTCGTCATAGGAACTAATGTCATCAGGAGTAATTTCCGATAATGAAATGCATTGGGCGGGCACTTCCGGCACTAGAAATACGTGAACGTCCCTGTCTTTGTGTTTGGAGCACTGTAGTGAAGAAGTGGGACTGTCACCGGAATAGCACATTGACTTATGATTGAACACAATATTTAAGTTTTTATGAGGATTTGATTACAGTGTATAGGTAGCGCTGTTACCCATCGGGTAGGTGGGGATTTTTTTGAATTTCTTTTGTTGTTTTTACATAGCATAACAGCAGCATTCTGAGGTTTTTTTTTAAAGATTTTTTTTCAATTATTATTTCATCACGTGCATCATCATGTTTTTCTTAGTTACTATTTCCCCATTTGTTTGCCATTAAAATATTCATAGTGTGGGTTTATATTTCCTTATACAGTATACATTTATTCCAAACTGCATACCGCCTGTGATATCACTTTCGAACTAATGGGCCATGTATTATATTTGATGTATAGCGGTTTCAAGACTTATGCAGTGCAGTTTTTAAGATTGGAAATGACTATAAAATTACATTACCATATTAAATCCTTTATGAAATTTTAGTGATGGAGTTTGTCTACTATGAATGGCCTGATAATGTTACACAACTATAGTGACTTGTACAGGACTCTCTTTACTTGCTGCTGGGTGTGGGCCATCGTGTGGTCTTTATCTGCCATCTGTACTCTAAGATCATTTGTTGCAGTAAGCTACGACCCACAGCTATTTGATTTTTGCTGATCCTTTCCATAATTGTTCGAGTGGTCACTTGCTACTGATCCTTTTTCATAATTGTTTGAGTAGTCACAGGCCTCACGAAGTATGATGTATGCAATCATTGTGTTGGGTAGGTGCAGCGGGGTGTGGCAAGCAGTATACACACAGAGTGATATGCAAGGAACGTCGTATTGTAACTGCCAAATCAACAGTACAAACAGACCCAGTGGGAAGCTCACCCATTTGGGGCCACATACTGCGCATAAGATACCCCCAGCGGACAGGAGATTCCTAGATGCCAACAGCGTCTGTCATGAGCAGCAAAGTGCGTCTTGGCCGGCCTGACCCAAAGGATGGCTTCCTGTAGAGGTAGACATAGGCCCTGCTCTCTCTCTCTCTCTACACGCCACCAGAACCTATCCCTATTGCTTCCACTGTCCCTGACAGACTGTGTTCCTGTCCCCGACAGACTGTGTTCCTGTCCCCATGCTGGCCCCACCAACTAAAAGCACTCCAAGCTCAGGAGCCAGGGTCTTAAATAGATGGTGCCCCGTCATCCAATGGGATTCCTGCCCCACTGTGACCAAGGAAACCATAGAGGAACTAAGTTCCTCCTTACTTTCTCCGCCATCTGCATTGCCGCTACGGTCGAGTGTCACCTGCAGGGCAAAATAGGGACTGCACCTGCCTACAATTGTTTTACCCTGTTATATTAGATCTGATGGCAAACCTCTAAATACCTTTTAAGTATCTGTTTGCTTCTATTATTCTGTTCAGCCAGTCTTGAGATTCCCAGGCCTCTGCCACACTGCACTGTCTTTCCTATTTGGAGTGTCACAGACCATCCTGCCTTTGCCCTGTCAGAAAAATTCTAGTCTGGCATTTAATCCCATTGCAGATTGCTCTGGCAACTCTTGCTCTGTGGATGCTCTAAGTATCCATAAAGTAGCAACCTGTGCTATGGATGAACTTATTAGTGTGTCAGACACCTGCATTCCCCACTGTGTTGTGTGTTTTCACCCATCGGCCCCTTCGGTACTACTGATAGCTGCATGCAATGGTTCCTCCCTCTGGCTTATATACTGTACATCATAACAGGATGCAAGGGCTGGCAGGAGAAATCAATGCATGTGGTTTATGAAACCGGTGATTAACCTGTATGGCTTTTTTTAATACTTTGTGTTTGAAGAAGGTATGGTTTTGGCTACAAGTGGACCCTGTGCTGTGAGGGTCAATTTAATGAAAGGGCCAAGTGATGGAACCTATCAAAAGGGGAACAGTTGGTTAATACCATTAGTGTAGTAGTCGTTGTAGGCTGAGTATTCCTGAATGCTATGGTTCTGTGCACTTTAGGATTCTTCCAAACCAAGATGGAAGGAATTGGCGTAATGGGATTTCATTAACAGGTGCTGCAGCTCACAACAAAGCAAATGTTTCCCTAATTCACTTACCTGTATTCAGCTATTCAGATGACATTACGCTAAAGCACATATGTCAAACACAAGGCCCAAGGGCTGAATCTGGCCCACCAAGCCTTGTCATGTGGTCCTCACACCCAGTTTTGCACCCAGTTTTTCAGGGAGGTATTAGAGCCAAATACACGGGTAGCGGAGCTGTCTACACAGGAAGGTACTAGAGCTGGGCAAGGTAGGAGAGAGTAGAGATATGAGGAAGCTTTTGGGGGTGGGGGGTGGATGGGGTTGTACACTGTATATAAACCCTGTACACAGAGCACCTTTGAACTCTATACCTACAGTGCCTTGAAAAAGTATTCATACCCCTTGAAATGTTCCATGTTTTGTCATGTTAAAAACCAAAATGTAAATGTATTTTATAGGGATTTTATGTGATCGTCCAATACAAAGTGGCACATAATTGTGAAGTGGAAGAAAAATGATAAATGTTTTTTAATTTTTTTTTTACAAATATGTGAAAGGTGCTGCAAGCATTTGTATAGCGCTCCCCTGAGTCAATACTTTGTAGAACCGCCTTTCACTGCAATTACAGCTGCAAGTCTTTTTGGGGATGTCTCTACCAGCTTTCCACATCTAGAGAGTGAAAATTTTGCCCATTCTTCTTTGCAAAATAGCTCAAGCTCTGTCAGATTGGATGGAGAGCGTCTGTGAACTGCAATTTTCAAGTCTTATCAGAGATTCTCAATTGGATTTAGGTCTGGACTTTGACTGGGCCATTCTAACACATGAATATGCTTTGATCTAAACCATTCCATTGTAGCTCTGGATGTATGTTTAGGGTCGTTGTCCTGCTGGAAGGTGAACCTTCGCCCCAGTCTCAAGTCTTTTGCAGACTCTAACAGATTCTTCTTCTAAGATTGCCCTGTATTTGGCTCCATCCATCTTCCCATCAACTCTGACCAGCTTCCCTGTCCCTGCTGAAGAAAAAAAAACTTTTGGTCTCATCTGACCAGAGCACCTTCTTCCACATGTTTGCTGTGTCCCCCACATGGCTTCTCGCAAACCTGCAAACGGGACTTTTTATGGTTTTCTTTCAACAATGACTTTCTTCTTACCACTTTTCTATAAAGGTCAGATTTGTGGAGAGCACGACTAATAGTTGTCCTGTGGACAGATTCTCCCACCTGAGCTGTGGATCTCTGCAGCTCCTCCAGAGTTACCATGGGCCTCTTGGTTGCTTCTCTGATGGTCTCCTTGCCCGGCCTGTCAATTTAGATGGACGGCCATGTCTTGGTAGGTTTGCAGTTGTCATACTATTTCCATTTTCGGATGATGGATTGAACAAAGCTCTGTGAGATGTTTAAAGCTTGGGATATTTTTTTTATAACCTAACCCTGATTTAAACATCTCCACAACTTTATTCCTGACCTGTCTGGTGAGTTCCTTGGCCTTCATGATACTGTTTGTTCACTAAGGTTCTCTAACAAACCTCTAAAGGGGCTTCACAGAACAGCTGTATTTATACTGAGATTAAATTACACACAGGTAGACTCTATTTACTAATTAGGTGAGTTCTGAAGCTAATTGGTTCCACTAGATTTTAGTTGGGGGCTATTAGAGTAAAGGGGGATGAATACAAATGTACGCCACGCTTTTCCGATATTTATTGCCAAACATTTTGGTAACCATTTATCATTTTCCCTCCACTTCACAATTATGTGCCATTTTGTGTTGGTCTATCACATAAAATCCCAATAAAATACATTTACATTTTTGTTTGTTACCTGACAAAATGCAAAAAATTTCAAGGGGTATGAATACTTTTTCAAGGCACTGTAGCATACTCTTGAACTCTGTACATAGCAAACTCTGCACTCTGTACACTGTGCACCCCTGAACCCTGTACTCTGTACACGGCGCAACCCTGAACCCTGCACTCTGTACACGGCGCACCCCTGAACCCTGCACTCTGTACGCGGCGCACCCCTGAACCCTGCACTCTGTACGCGGCGCACCCCTGAACCCTGCACTCTGTACGCGGCGCACCCCTGAACCCTGCACTCTGTACGCGGCGCACCCCTGAACCCTGCACTCTGTACGCGGCGCACCCCTGAACCCTGCACTCTGTACGCGGCGCACCCCTGAACCCTGCACTCTGTACGCGGCGCACCCCTGAACCCTGCACTCTGTACGCGGCGCACCCCTGCACCCTGCGCTCGGCTCACCCCTGCACCCTGCGCTCGGCTCACCCCTGCACCCTGCTCACCCCTGCACCCTGCGCGCGGCGCACCCCTGAGGTCTGCCCTCTGTGCGCGGCGCACTCCTGATACATCTGGCCCTTTGAGGGGAGCCATACTGCTGATATGGCCCGCAATGACTTTGACACCCCTGCTTTAAAGGCTCAAGTGACTGGGCAACACTCTGCAGAGAACCTCTTTAATGTCCAACAAACGTCCTTCATCGTCGCTGACCTTGTAAACTGCACCATGTATTTACATCACACATTAACACAGGTTCATGCTGCCAGTATTAAAGAAGCCTGTACTGTACAAGGATGAGGACTCCTCTCTGCCTAGTAAATAAATAATTGCTGTCATGAAAGTTATTCCAGGCTGCAGTGTGTCTTATCTTCAGTTTATGTGCATTGTTCCTGAATAGTGAGAGGCCCTTTCCCTGCGTCCGCATGATAAATGTCTGTCTGATAAGCTGCAGCCTCATTTACTGTATGCTAAAGTTTAATGTATAAATACATTCATTATGTCAGATGGTCAGTCTCTCGCCTCCTCTCCCTCCCACCCAATAGACTGAAATCTCTGGCCAGTGGGAGAAGGAGACAGCCTGACGGGCTCTACTGAAGCTTGCCGTCAGCTGCCTGATAAGAAACCGCTAGATGTAGAGGCGGCCTGCAGAACAAAGCCTCAAAAACCAGAACATTAAACATGACCTAAACAGTGCAGTCATTCTGACTGCATGGACATGCATGGAGCATGACACCTCTTGCCCTCCCCTCTGGTCTGTGTAGATCCAAGCTATGATACATATGCTACCAGAAGTCACGAAGACTCCTCTTAAAGTGTACCTGTCACTGGGCAGCTATGTCTGCATATTCAGCATCCTGTTGCCAACAGTCAGTAAAGAATAGTGCACAGCCAGCAGTGGCACCATATGAATCAAGTTGAAAAAATAGCCAGCACTCCTAAAACACTATGAGGGAAATTTATCAAAACTGGTGCAGTGAGAATCTGTAGCAGCTGTGCTTTCCAGCCAATCGGCTCCCTTTTTTGGCTTGTTTAGCTAAATTGGAACTAAAGTTCCACTGTCACAAACTAAGAGCAGGCAGGCTTTTTTTGCAGAAGAGACAAGTAATGACTCTTTTCTGCAAAAAAATACACCTACCTGCCTGCTTGCAGCATTCTCTGGCATATAAACAGAGATGTGCACATTGGTGGCACAGTCCACATGTGTCAGCATGATTGACTCCTACACATGTGCTGGAATTACGTTATTCCAAGCTGGCCAATGAAGAGGCCCGAAGACCAGTACTCATAAGAAGATGCTGGTGCTGGCGAGGGATGGGGACCAGTAAAGGAAAGGTACGTTTTTTTTTTGTGTTTGTTTTTATATTAACAAACATGTTATGCTTACCCGCTTTTCTTGGGTCTCCCAGCGGCACTCCCGGCTCCTTCCCCCTGCTGAGTGCCCCCATAGCAAGCCTCTTGAGACCCAAGAAGAGCAGGTAAGCATACCATGTTTGTTCTAAAAAAAAAAAAAAAAACCCTGCTTGCTATAGGGGCACTTATGCGAGCTTGGCCACGCTTTTGCTCCCTCCTCGCTGGCTGTGATCGACAGCAACAGGATAATGGCTCCCACTACAGCTCCTAAACCAGTAAGGAGAGAGAGTAGCTACAGGCATTATCCCAGTATCTTTGTTTAGAGCCGGCAATGGACTTTTTATGTAAAAACGATCCTAGCGGCTAATTAGCCGTTTGATCGCTTTTAAAGGCGGCGCTGCTGCCTTCCTGGGTTCTCTCGTCCCACTGGGGAGCCTAGGACTGCAGCTTCGGTTCTGCCAGCTGATCATAGAGATAATCGTGGACCAGAACGACCCTGATAAACTCTATGGTCTAAGAAACAAGGAGTATTTCGTCACTGCTGGTTTTGCTGGATGTAAACAAGCCATTACTGGCCTGGAAAAGCATCGAATCAAACCATCTGTTTGATCGGATGTTTTTAAGGGCAGAAGAGAAATTTGGAGTATAATTGCCCCCAGATCCCCCTTACTAGCAGAATAAATTTGGAAGGAAAGAAATTTGAGTAATCCTATGGGCTGCTCTAAGGCCATAACCTCTCTTTTCATGCAATTTTAAGCTGTGCAAACTCCCTATCAATATCAAATGTGTGCTTGAAGCTGCAGTGGGTATAGGGAGATGGTGCTAGGCAGACCCTGAAAACACATTGGACTACTTTAGGCCTGGTTCGCACCTATGCCTTTTTCAGTGCGGTTTCAGATTCGCAGAAACACACTACAGTCCATTTAACATGGTTTCCTATGGGTCGTGTTCACTTCTCTGCGTTTTCCACTGGTGCGTTGTTTGGAAAGGGTCAGGGACTTTTTTTTTTTTTTTTCCTGGTGGCAGGTTGAATTTTTGGTTCCATAGACTTCAATGGAAATGCATCAGTGCTTGCTTTTTTTTTGTGTTTCTGCTGCATGTTTACTGGTTTCTCCTGTCACCATTTTTGTCTTGGTGTCAGGAAAACTTGTCAGTAATGCTTTTGCAGAGGAAGGAAGCAGCAGACAGAAATGACACTTGGTGCTCTTAACTGAGAGTACACACTATGGAGGGATAAGCTTTGTTCACGTTTCATGTCTGAGCTTTACAACCACTTTGAGTGCCTTTTGGCTTGTCTGCAGCCTTATGCTACACCTTGCTGTGCTGCGAATGGCTTTCCTTCTTTGGAACTGACATTTTATTGCCTTCAAGGAAATACGGTTAGGTCACATCAGGGGTGCGAATAAAGTCTTGAGCATGCATCTTTAGAAGGTATAGGTCCCAGGGAGTTCATAATTACAATTTCTTCAGAGACTTTAGAAGCAGAATTTGGAATCCCTGACTTGTAGAATCACAGACATTGGTTAAGGTGTTTTCAGAAATGAAAATACAGTAAAACCTTGGATTGCAAGCATAATTCGTTCCGGAAACATGCTTGCAATCCAGAGCACTTGTATATCAAAGCGACTTTCCCCATAAGAAATAATGGAAACTCAAATCATTTGTCCCACAACCATTTATTCATAAGTCCTTCAGTTTATAGTCCATATAAAAAGATTATAATGTGACCAGGTTGTGTAACCATAAAATGTCCATCCACAAATGGAAGCCTCCACAAGGGGTTTAGAAGCAAAATCCAGAAGGCGCTACAGAGTATAAAAGAGAAGAGAGGTGCCTCTAAGTGTAGCAGTATGTTGCTAAATGTTGTACCTTCATTAAATGTAACCATATTGCTACACTTAGAGGCGCCTATTTATTTTATACTCAGTTGTGACATGATGCTACTTGTATATCAAGACAAAATTTATTTAAGAATTTTGCTTGTCTTGCAAAACGCTCTCAAACCAAGTTACTCTCAAACCAAGGTTTTACTGTATACTAGAAACCTTGCGGATTTTACTAATACCAGAGAAGGACAAGGATACATTAATAAAACATTTTATGTTTATTACAAAAAAGTTATAATTTTGTAAAGATATAAAAACATAACATCAATACTCATATAGAATGATGCAGGCCATAAATTTAGAACAATATTTCTTTGCTGATATGTCAGGTCAACGCGTTTCACCAATATTGCTTCCTCAGGACCTCCACATTTTAACTGCAAAGAAAAATGGCCTATATGCGCCAATTAGAGCCAGAAGAGAGCCGATGGTGTGCTGTATGACAAAGCTGTGGTATGCCTATAGCATAATGGGATCATGCAAAACTTGCAGCAAATAGTCTCAGTAGATGGATCCCTGAAAAAAAGGGGGGAGGCAACAATCAAAAAGGAAATCTCGAGATCCAAATGTTCAAACCACTATATGTTCTTATGACCTGAGTTAGTAGTGCCAAATGTATCCAAATGACACCAATACATTAAGGACGTTGGTCAGTAATATAGATACATATTCACCAAACCAATGAGGATAAGCACTATCAATGATATCACATTAATAAGGTATATAGCAGCTTATGCCAGGCAACATAAGTACGCCTCTTCATCTATTAGGAATAGCCATAAGCCACAACCCATCCAAAAGGCCTGCAGTAACCATCCATCATCCGAAAATGGAAAGAGTATGGCACAACTGCAAACCTACCAAGACATGGCCGTCCACCTAAACTGACAGGCCGGGCAAGGAGATCATTCATCAGAGAAGCAGCCAAGAGGCCCATGGTAACTCTGGAGGAGCTGCGGAGATCCACAGCTCAGGTGGGAGAATCTGCATGACAACAGACGACTCACAAAAACGCATTAAAAACTCACCAAACGCATCAGCTGCAACCTGCGAAGGTGCGAACCAGGCCTTAGAGTCAAGGCTGTTAATACAATTTCCAGCAGCAATAAGGATTCCGCAAGGGGAACTGCCAGATGCATTGGCTACAGATTCTCTTTTACCGCTCAGTCATATAAAATAGAGCATGTCCATAGGGACTCTGCGGGATGTCGTGTGTCACTTGTGCTGTGTGAGGGAAGGATAAGAAGGCTGAAAGGGGATGAGGGTTTTTATTGATGTGAAGGAAGGACATGAGCAACGAAGAAAATCACTAGAGGACTTGAAATAAGATCTGTAAGCAATAGATTTAGGTGGACCTCCACCGTGCCACATCCAATATCTATACACACAAAGAACAGAAGGAACCCCGTTTGTCAGAACAAGACTTTATCGACACAACATGAGGCAACTAGTATTAAAATTGTAATGCTTTATTTCTCCTACAATCACAATTTAAAAATATAATACAATTGCAACACCTTCTATACATAAAGTATCCAATACCAGAACGATGCCCAACCCAGAAATGGAGATATGCAGTCAACATGGAGTAGTGCTGAACAGTGTACGAATTGCTGTGTTGCTGATAGTGTAAATATCAATATCAGGTAAAATGTCTATAGTTACTCTATTCTGGAAAGTCTACGTGTTTCGCGAAGGTGTCTCGCTTCCTCAGGACTGGTTGGGTGGGCGCTGGTCTAGATAAATGTGGGGAGTAGATGATACAAGTCTTGGGGGCAGACACAGGAGCCCCCCAGACGGGAAGAGAAGGGGGGGCGCAAAGCCTCCCCAAGAAGGCAGATCCAGACATACAAACAGCCACAGATCGTCCAGTATTAAATAGAGCACACTCCCACAGAGCGATGGATGGAACCAAGGTCATCAATTCCCCGGGACGTTGAGTCTCGGGTTGAATGGTGATATGCGCCGTTAGCACTGGTCTAAACTGTATTATGGAAACCAATTACAAGTCCCCCTTGGTACAGGAATGGGAATTGAGTATAGCTTCATCCTTGTTTTTCTTTGACACATTTGTAATTCTTATCAGGTTGATCTGTTATAGGAATAAGACCATACACCATGGCTTTCCCTTTTTATTTGCAGGGTGTGATTGATAGTGGCCGTACTCAGTCACTTCGGCTCTGTGTATTCACATCATCCCTCAGCTATCGGGATCAGCTGGCTGGACACGACTTGTGCTCCACAGACCCGGCTGGGAACAGATAATCCTTGGTATGCCAGTCTGCAGATAGACGTGTATTGAATGCTGGAGATGTCTGTGTCTCTGTGTTTACCACAACACTTCCTTAGCATGAAGCTGCTAACATGCAGTAAACCATCTTTGGCTCGCCAGCCCGTAAACAAACCCGCCTCTATTGTCGGTACACAGTCAGGCAGTTGTCATTTATTGAAGACGTTTTAGTTTGTTATGTATGCAGCTGTAGGCGGCAGATAAAATTCTGTAATGAACTGCTGTGCCAGGCTGGAAACATAACCAGCAGCAGAAAGTTGACCCAATTTACCAACCTTTTATCGATGCTTGTATCATTTTCCCATGATCCCTTGCAACTGCAGGCCTTTAAGTGGTTGTAAACCCTTACATATACCCAGTGAAGTGACTGGCCTCAGGTGATACACAGAGATGAAACCAGTCCTACGAAAGTTGTACCAGTTTATCTGCCATCTTCTCTTCTCTATATCTGTTCAAAGTGCAGAATTTGAGCTGTCAAAAAAGGGGGCGGAGCTACAATCTGCAGAGCTCAGTGAGGAGACCTTGAGAGCCGATTGGAGGGAAGGGACACCCCCCCCCCCCCCCTCCACACAGCTCACAGGAACAAAGCTGAGACTGTCAATCAGCTGGAGATCCCTCCCCTTTCACCAGTTTTGTCTGTGTCAGGAAAACTTGACCATAATGACTGATGCTTTTAGCAGAGGAAGGAGGCAGCAAACAGAAATTACACTTAGCGCTTTTAATTGAGACAAGTACACACTATAGAGCAGGGGTCTCCAAACTACGGCCCTCCAGTTGTTCAGTAACTACAATTCCCATCATGCCTAGTCATGTCTGTGAATGTCAGCGTTTTACAATGCCTCATGGGACGTGTAGTTCTGCAACAGCTGGAGGGCCGTAGTTTGGAGATCCCTGCTATAGAGGGATATGCTTTTTTCATTTTTCTTGTCTGAGGTTTACAACAACTTTGAGTGCCTTTTGGGTTGTCTGCAGCCTTATGCTACACCTTGCTGTGTTGCATGGCTTTCCTTCTTTGGAACTGACATTTAGTACCTCCATGAAAATGTTAGGTCACATCAGGGGTGTGATTAAAATCTTAAAGAGGAACTGCAGTCTGCTCACATTATTTATAAAAAAAAAAACAGCATTGCCATTCTGATGCTTCCCCCCAACAACTTTGCATATTATTTTATATATACTCTGATTCTGTACTTGCCAAATATGCTGCAGAAATCTTCCTCCACTGAGTCTGGCTGCAACCATTTTAACTGTGGGCAGCTGAAGCTGCTGCCTGTTCACTTCCTGGATTTACACAGACTCTCCTCCAGCTCTGCAGCTCTCATTGGCCCTCTTATGACTCACCCCCCCTCCCTTCTTGGCAAACGCTCATGAGAGAGAGAGATCTGTGCATGATGTCATAAGCCTAGGCTTTTTACCAGACAAGAAACAGGAAGTGGGCTGTATAAGGTTTTTACTGGAAGAAAAAAAATGTTTTAATATCCAAAGTTAAAACAACAAGGGCAGAAGATTTAATAGATGGAAAGATGAAAACATTACTGAAGTTCCACTTTAAGCAGGAGCATGCATCTTTAGAAGGTATAGGTCATAGTAAATTTATGATTACAGTTTCTTCAGAGACTTTAGAAGCAGAATTTGGAATCCCTGACTTGTAGATACACATACTTTGGTTAAGGTGTTTCAAGAAATGAAAATATACTTGAAACCTTGCGGACTTTACTGGTACCAGAGAAGGACAATAATACATTAATTAATAAAACATTTTATGTTTATTAGAAAAAAGTTAAAATCTTGTAAAGATATAAAAACATAACATCAATACTGTACTCGTATAGAATGATGCAGGCCAGTTATTTAAACTTGAACAATATTTCTTTGCTGATATGTCAGGTCAACGCGTTTCACAAATATTGCTTCCTCAGGACCTCAACATTTTAACTGCAAAGAAAAATGGCCTATATGCACCAATTAGAGCCAGAAGAGGAGCCGATGGTGTGCTGTATGACAAAACTGTGGTATGCCTATAGCATAATGGGATCGTGCAAAACTTGCATCAAATAGTCTCAGTTGATGGATCCCAGAAAAAAGGGGGGAGGCAACATTTAAAAAGTTAATCTCGATATCCAAATGTTCAATCCACTATATGTTCATATGACCTGAGTTAGTAGTGCCAAATGTATCCAAATGACACCAATACATTAAGGACGTTAGTCAGTAATCTAGGTACATATTCACCAAACTGATGAGGATAAGGCCCCTTTCACACTTGTGCGACTTGGGACTTCAGTGTCGCATGACGAGTCATTCCCCATGATTTCCAATGATAACCATTCATATATGTGCGACTTCAAGTCGTGCCGACTTCAAAGTAGTCCCTTTACTACTTTGGTCTGACTTTCATGCGAGTTGAGGTCCATATACCTCAAGTTTACAAAATTGCGTGTCTTTGAAGTCACGGTAGTGTGAAAGGGGCCGTAGCACCATCAATGATATCACATCAAAAAGGTATATAGCATCTTATGCCAGGCAACATAAGTACGCCTCTTCATCTATTAGGCTGGCCATCAGCCACAACCCATCCAACAGGCCTGCAGTAATCGGAGAAGCAGCCAAGAGGCCCATGGTAACTCTGGAGGAGCTGCAGAGATCCACAGCTCAGGTGGGAGAATCTGTCCACAGGACAACTATTAGTTTAGTCGTGCTCTCCACAAATCTCTCATTTATGCAAGAGTGGCAAGAAGAAAGCCATTGGTGAAAGAAAGCCATAAGAAGTCCCATTTGCAGTTTGAGAACGGCACATCACTTGGAGCACACCATCCCCACCGTGAAACATGGTGGCGGCAGCATCATGTTGTGGGGATGCTTTTCTTCAGCAGGGACAGGGAAGCTGGTCAGAGTTGATGGGAAGATGGATGGAGCCAAATACAGGGCAATTTTAAAACCTGTTCTAGTCGGCAAAAAACTTGAGACTGGGGCGGAGGTTCACCTTTACACTTACAAATTACACTCTTAACCACTTCCCGCTCGCCCTATAGCGGATTGACGTCCGGGAAGTGGTTCTGTTATCCTGACTGGGCGTCATATGACGTCCTTCAGGATAACATACCGCAGCGCGCCCCCTGGGGCGCGCATCGCGGCGATCGGTGGAGCGGTGTGTCAGTCTGACACACCGCTACACTGATCTTGGTAAAAAGCCTCCGGCGGAGGCTCTTTACCACGTGATCAGCCGTGTCCAATCACGGCTGATCACGCTGTCAATAGGAAGAGCCGTTGATCGGCTCTTCCTCACTCGCGTCTGACAGACGCAAGTAGAGGAGAGCCGATCGGCGGCTCTCCTGGCAGGGGGTGTCTGCGCTGATTGTTTATCAGCGCAGCCCCCCCGCAGATCACCCCACTGGACTACCAGGGATGCCACTAGGACCACCAGGGAAGGGGCAACGTGGATGGCCAGGTATGTACCCCATGGCCATCCACATGTGCCCAATCTGTGCCAATCAGTGCCCACAAATGGGCACTGATTGGCACTATTATGCCAATGATATGCCCAGCAATGCCCAGCAATGCTATATCAGTGCCACCTGTCATTGCCCATCTGTGCCACCTGTCACTGCCCAACGGTGCCACCTGTCAGTGCCCATCTGTGCCCATCAGTGCCCACCTATCAGTGCCCATCAGTGCCACACATCAGTGCCACACAAGTACCCATCAGTGCCACCCATATATACCAATCAATGCCACCTAGGAGTGCCCATCAGTGCCGCCTATGTGTGCCCATCGGTGCCACCTATGAGTGCCCATCAGTGCCGCATACCAGTGCCACTTATCAGTGCCGCCTATCAGTGCCCATCATCCGTGCCCGTTAGTGCCACCTCATCAGTGCCACCTCATTGGTGCCACCTCATCGGTGCCCATCAGTGCCGCCGTATCAGTGCCCATCAGTGCCGCCGTATCAGTGCCCATTATTGAAGGAGAAAGCGTACTTATTTACAAAAAAATTTAACAGAAACAAAGAAAAACTTGTTTTTTTTTTGAAATTTTCGATCTTTTTTTATTTGTTGCGCAAAAAATAAAAACCGCAGAGGTGATCAAATACCACCAAAAGAAAGCTCTATTTGTGGGAACAAAATGATAAAAAAATTGTTTGGGTACAGTGTAGCATGACCGCGCAATTGTCATTCAAATTGCAACAGCGCTGAAAGGTGAAAATTGGGCTGGGCGGGAAGGTGTCTAAGTGCCTGGTATTGAAGTGGTTAAGAAGTTGGATGCTCTAGGATGAGATAGCCAGGTATGTTTTAGTAACACTTTAACATCAGAGCTATGCAAAACCAAAGCCTGGGATGCACCTTTGAGGAGAGACAGGAGGACCTTTGCCAGTGGCGATAATCTTCAAGTAAACTGGTTTACACCCAAGTGTCGGGTGCTGGAGCAACTAATGAATGGTCCATAACAATCAGGTGGAAAATATGCCAGCACAGTTTATTCTTTTGCTATGTTCTGCATACTGTATTCTGCATTTCATATAGCAAAATGCAGTATTTTAAAACAATCAGATAGCCTTTCATCAGGCATAGTGACCTCAAAGGCAGCTCAAATTGCAAAAGATTAACGTGGGATGGCAACTTATTTTGATATGGTTAGACACCACCATTCATATGTGGACACCTCCCTCGATGGATCAGTTGGGGGAAGGGGAGGCAGTCAGCCAGGTTGTGTTTTTTGGATGAGAACTACAGTTTCTCCTCTGAAGATAAGGCCATAGCTGGGTGTGTCCAGTCACTTCCCTTCAATGAAATGTAACCCCATCCTAAAAAAGCAGGGAAGAACACCCAACTCCACGCTGGCCCCTGTTTTCTTTTCAGAAAAGAAATGTTGTGCACATACCTTTTGCTTGATGTATCTTTGGTCTGGTTGTATGACATCACAGGTCCTCTTCTTCCTGTAGTGGGAAAACCTGAATTCTGAAGATGCCAGCACCACGTAACATGGGTGCCACTCTGCAATATTCTCCTGTGTACTCAGCTTGGGTGAAAGCCCTCAGGGCCCACCAGGCTGTGATACCACAGGGTCAAAGGAAGTGGGTTGGATGGCACTGGGCCCCATTCCACGCAAAAGGCGACAGTGCAGTGCTCGTGAAATGGGTAGTATACTTGGTGACAACTCTGGAAATAATGTATTGCAACAAGAGCTGCATTTTTTTTTTTTTAAGTAGACATAACATTGAATTGAACTCTCAATTTTTCTGTTGGGTTTTACTTTTAACTGTATTGTTAACGTTCCAATGCACTACTACAAGGCAATGCAGTGCATTGATGTGCGCAGAACCTTTTGAAAGCTATAGGGTTTTCTCCTGTCTGTGCGATTTTGCTGTGCTGTAAGATGTAGCAAAAGAGTACAATGCCCCCAGCATGAGCTAACCCTCCATGTCTCAACAAATATATCTGATCCCTCATGGCGAAACAGCATTGTGTAAGCATGAAGAGAAATGTTGACTCAACAGTTCTAAGTAATTGCTGGACTATCTGTCTCCATGCCTCCGTCTCGGAGATCCCTCAGTGGATTGTGTGCAGACTGTTAATTCACTTCCTCTGGTGGAACACCCTGCGTGATCCCGTACTGTCTGGACACGGCATGTCACATACTAGACACTGTGTTGACAGCACTGTTTCACAATATGCTTTCTGCCCGGGTCAGAGGTCATGTTTTCCCAAGACCTCTTTGCTGCCGGTCATGTTTGCAAGACCTTTTCTTTCATCTGGAGTAGGCAGAAAAGAAATGGTTCACAATACTGTCCACTGCAGCTGTCGCCCAATCTGCCATTTAAATGACTCCTTGACAAGGAAATTAGTTCAATTCTATATTACTTCAGTAGTCAGATGATGATCATATTATTTTTCTTTTCAGTTACCTGAAATCTGTCTTTATATGAGCTGCCGGGCAAAAGTTTAAAGGTATGATGATCTCTTGTGTCGCGATCCCGTCACTACTTCCTCCATCATAGCCAGTGCTTCTAGGTATGGGGAGCATATGAGTTGCATGCTGCAGTGCTTAGGCCTAAGCCGCCAAATGCCAGGTTGCATGAGTGCGAAGGTGACATCTTTTAACCACTTCCAGTTCGGGTCAATTCTGACATTTTTCTTCTACGTGTAAAAAACATAATTTTTTGCTTATAAGAGCCCCCAAACATCATGCGCGCATTAATACATTTTTTTTTTTTAACGGGGCCTATAGAATAAAATGGTGGGTGTTGCATATTTTTATGCCACTCGATATTTGCGCAGCGGTTTTTAAAATATTTTTTAAGAAAAAAATACTTCAATAAATTTGAATGCACAAAAACCACAATATAATATACCCAATTTTTCAGTATAATATAAAAGATGATGTTATGCCGAATAAATAGATACAAAACATGACATACTTTAAAATTGTCTGCCTGTGGAACGGCACCAAATTACGACATTTTTAAAATCTCCATAGGCACCGCTTTAAATGATTTTACAAGCTACCAGTTTACAGTTACATAGGAGGTCTGGCTCTACAATTATTGCTCTTGCTTTGATTTTCATGGCGACACCTCAAATTTGTGGTTCGATCGCTGTTTACATATACGTGCAGGACCTAAATGCGTGTTTGCATTTGCACAGGGGAATGGGCGTCCTATAACTAATTTTTTTTATTTAACTTTTTTTCTTTTCAACACTGTACCTTGTTTTTTTTTTTTTTTTTTTTTTTCTTGATCAACTTTATTGCTATTACAAGGGATGAACAACATCCCTTGTAACAGCATGGGCCACGACAGGTCCTCTTTGAGAGATCTGGGGTATATTAGACCCCAGATCTCTCCTCCTGGCCTCCATTGCAGCCGATCAGACACAGATCTGTCTGATCGGCTGCTTTACTGGCCGACAATTAACAAAGAACAGAAATGGGAAGTGACGAAATCCTTGTTGCTTCCTTTTTCTGATGTCATGCAGTAGGAGGAAAAACATCTGTTCCATTCACTGTGTGCCTAGATCTGGATGCCGCCAGTCGCATCCTTACAGGGCTCCCCAATCGAACGAGAGAACCCGGTAAAGGAGGTGAAAGGGAGGAAAGCTAAGTATAAGTAGGTTGGAAGAGCGAGCTACTGAGCCCCGATTACCGTAGTCAGTTTATCTGCCTCCATCATCCGCAGCCATCCTCTTTCCCCCTCCCTCCCTGCCTGTTGGCTCCTGTGTGTGTGTGTGAGCCCTCTCTGCCCCCTTCTCCTACCGCAATTAGTAGCAAAGTAAACTGTAAAAAATTCACTGCCAGCCCCTCTTTTATCCAGCTATAATACACAGTGTAAGTGTTTGTTGAAAACAAAGCCTCCAAATACCTTTTTTCAGTTTCTCTTCAGGCTGGCCACGTGACTCCTGGCTGCTCTCTTCCCCCCATCTTAGGGCTACAGCGGAAGGGGCTGAGCGGCAAGCACAGCGGTCACGTGACCTCCCCGGCTGACGTCCAAGGAAGATCTCGGTCCCTCCCAATGTAGCTCATAGATGGAGTAGGAGAGCAGCTTGGGAGTCACATGACCGGCCAGAAGAGATCTGACAAAACGGTATTTAGAGGCTTTGTTTTCAACAAACACTTACACTGTGTGTTATGGCTGGATAAAAGAGACGGGCAGACAGTGATTTTTTTTTTTATAAGGCTCCATGGACACTGAAGCTCATAAACTGAAGTTTTTGGGAGTTTGGGTGTTTTTTTAGCAGCCCATAAACTCGCCTCTATGTTATCCTATGTGTCCATGCACACATTTTTCTGACCACAAAAACGCCAAACGCTCATAAACGTAGATAAACGCTCAAAAAAGTGGTTCACCAGCGTTTTACGTTTTTGATCCATTGAAAAAACAAAACAAATAAAAACTAATTTATGAAAAAAAAAAAAAAGCTATGAAAACGCTAATAAATGCTATTGCAAAAACGTTAACCACTTCCGGACCGCCCACTGTATATATACGTTGGCACTTTGTCCCTCACATATGGTTTTACTTTATGATAGGTTTGTGTAACACTTTGATTATTGTACCCTATATCAATACCGGATTTGTATTGTCTTTGCTGGTGCACACAAAACTTAAAATGACAAAAAAATTAAAAAATAAAAAGAAGGGTATATAGGGTAATTTTTTTTTTTTATTATTCTAAAGTCACTAACGCTGCACTTGGGCCTGATGTTCACTGTAGTACAACTGGAAGTGCTGTTGGCTCCCCAGTGTGCGTTCCAACAAAAGAGAAAGTCCCACCCTACGTGTTTCGTCATATATGTGCAACGTCCTCAGGAGCCTGTCAAAGTTACTTAGGGTACATTCACACCAAATGCATCTGTAAAAGCAGGGCTAAGAAAAAATAATGGTTCCCTACAAATTCAGATCACACCAGCAAGTTGCGCTCTATTGCATTTGCTTAGTGCTGAAAAAACTACCGCACGCACTACTTTTTTTTTTCAGCGCAATGCATTTAAATGCGCACAAACGTGAATAAACACCATGCACTGCAAGGCACATCAAGGCAAAAAAAACAAACAAATGAAACGCATGTAAAATGCATGCCAGTTCAGTACAGCACATTACAAAAAATGCAACGCAACTGCGTTAACGGATGCATTGTAGTGTGAATGAGCTCTTAAAGTACACATATACACAATATAAATACATACACACACGTATCCCCATGATTTGATACAGGACTTCAGAACGCTCTCCTTATCTCCATGATATAACAGGGATGTGTTCTGTAGTCCATCAAAGGAGAACTAGGCAGAGCTGACAACACTGCTTAGGATTTAATTTCAGCAGAGGCTCTGTGTTGTCCACTTACTACAGGAAGTTAGGAGCTTATTGGATTTCTGATTTCTGGGAGATCAACAGGTATTTTTCTGCACTTGTAGCATTTTTCGGGATAAAACATGTGCATGTAATGCATAAATTATGTTTGTGTGTATGTATATATGTATATATATGTATATATATGTGTATATATATATATATATACATATACACAGTGGCTTGCGAAAGTATTCGGCCCCCTTGAACTTTTCAACCTTTTGCCACATTTCAGGCTTCAAACATAAAGATATAAAATTTTTATTTTTTGTGAAGAATCACCAACAAGTGGGACACAATTGTGAAGTGGAACGAAATCTATTGGATATTTTAAACTTTTTTAGCAATTAAAAAACTGAAAAGTGGTGCGTGCAAAATTATTCGGCCCCTTTACTTTCAGTGCAGAAAACTCACTCCAGAAGTTCAAGGAGGATCTCTGAATGATCCAATGTTGTCCTAAATGACTGATGGTGATGAATAGAATCCACCTGTGTGTAATCAAGTCTCTGTATAAATGCACCTGCTCTGTGATAGTCTCAGGGTTCTGTTGATAGCGCAGAGAGCATCATGAAGACCAAGGAACACACCAGGCAGGTCCGTAATACTGTTGTGGAGAAGTTTAAAGCCAGATTTGGATACAAAAAGATTTCCCAAGCTTTAAACATCCCAAGGAGCACTGTGCAAGCGATCATTTTGAAATGGAAGGAGTATCAGACCACTGCAAATCTACCAAGACCTGGCTGTCCCTCTAAACTTTCAGCTCAGACAAGGAGAAGACTGATCAGAGATGCAGCCAAGAGGCCCATGATCACTCTGGATGAACTGCAGAGAACTACAGCTGAGGTGGGAGAGTCTGTCCATAGGACAACAATCAGTCCTACACTGCTCAAATCTGGCCTTTATGGAAGAGTGGCAAGAAGAAAGCCATTTCTCAAAGATATCCATAAAAAGTCTCGTCTAAAGTTTGCCACAAGCCACCTGGGAGACACACCAAACATGTGGAAGAAGGTGCTCTGGTCCGATGAAACCAAAATCAAACTTTTTGGCCACAATGCAAAACGATATGTTTGGCATAAAAGCAACACAGCTCATCACCCTCAACACACCATCCCCACCGTGAAACATGGTGGTGGCAGCATCATGGTTTGGGCCTGCTTTTCTTCAGCAGGGACAGGGAAGATGGTTAAAATTGAGGGGAAGATGGATGCAGCCAAATACAGGACCATTCTGGATGAAAACCTGTTGGAGTCTGCAAAAGACCTGAAACTGGGACGGAGATTTATCTTCCAACAAGACAATGATCCCAAACATACAGCAAAATCTACAAAGGAATGGTTCACAAATAAACGTATCCAGGTGTTAGAATGGCCAAGTCAAAGTCCAGACCTGAATCCAATCGAGAATCTGTGGAAAGAGCTGAAAACTGCTGTCCACAAACGCTCTCCATCCAACCTCACTGAGCTCGAGCTGTTTTGCAAGGAAGAATGGGCAAAAATTTCAGTCTCTCGATGTGCAAAACTGATAGAGACATACCCCAAGCGACTTGCAGCTGTAATCGCAGCAAAAGGTGGCTCTACCTAGTATTAACGCAAGGGGGGCGAATAATTTTGCACGCCCCACTTTTCATTTTTTTATTAATTAAAAAAGTTTCAAAAATCCAAAAGATTTCGTTCCACTTCACAATTGTGTCCCACTTGTTGGTGGTTCTTCAAAAAAAAGAAAAATGTTATATCTTTATGTTTGAAGCCTGAAATGTGGCAGAAAGTTGAAAAGTTCAAGGGGGCCGAATACTTTCACAAGCCACTGTATATACACACATATATATATATATATATATATATATATATATATATATATATATATATATATATATATATATATATTGTGTGTATATACAGTGGCTTGCGAAAGTATTTTTTAATACATATAGCTCTATCTAGATATATATCTATATATTAGATACAGTACCTTTTGAAAAAGTATTCATAACCCAGATTTTTTTATAAATATGTGAAAAGTGTGGTGTACATTTGTATAGCGCCCCCCGGAGTCAATACTTTGTAGAACCGCCTTTCACTGCAATTACAGCTGCAAGTCTTTTTGGGGATGTCTCTACCAGCTTTGCACATCTACAGAGTGACATTTTTGCCCATTCTTCTTTGCTCAACCTCTGTCAGATTGGATGGAGAGCGTCTGTGAACAGCAACTGCCACAGATTCTCAACTGGATTTAGGTCTGGACTTTGACTGGGCCATTCTAACACATGAATATGCTTTGATCTAAACCATTCCATTGTAGCTCTGGCTGTATGTTTAGGGTTGTTGTCCTGCTGGAAGGTGAACCTCTGACCCAGTCTCAAGTCTTTGCTGATTCTAACAGGTTTTCTTCTAAGATTTCCGTGTATTTGGCTCCATCATTCCATTGACTCTGACCAGCTTCCCTGTCCCTGCTGAAGAAAAGCATCCTTACAACATGATGCTGCCACCACCATGTTTCACGGTGGGGATGGTGTGCTCAGAGCGATGTGCAGGTAGTTTTCCACCACACATAGCGTTTTGCTTTTAGGCCAAAAAAGTTCTCATCTGATCAGAGCACCTTCTTCCGCATGTTTGCTGTGTCCCCCACATGGCTTCTCGCAAACTGCAAATGGGACTTCTTATGGCTTTCTTCTTGCCACTCTTCTATTGATACCCAACACATCACGCTTCAAAATTGCGCCCGCTTGTGGAATGGTGTCAAACTTTTACCCTCAAAAATCTCCATAGGCAACGTTTAAAAAATTGTACAGGTTGCATGTTTTGCATTACAGAGGAGGTTTAGGGCTAGAATTATTGCTCTCACTCTAAATATCGCGGCGATACCTCACATGTGTGGTTTGATCACCGTTTCCATATGCGGGCGCTACTCACGTATGTGTTCGCTTCTGCACGCGAGCTCATCGGGACAGGGCATTTAAAAAAAAAATTTTTTTCATTTTTCTTATTTATTTTACATGATTTTATTTATTTTTACACTGTTTTAAAAAAACAAAATTGTCACTTTTATTCCTATTACAAGGAATGTAAACATCCCTTGTAATAGAAAAGAGAATGACAGGTCCTCTTAAATATGAGATCTGGGGTCAAAAAGACCTCAGATCTCATATTTACACTAAAATGCAATAAAAAAAAAATAAAGTCATTGAAAAAAATGTGCCTTTAAGACGTATGGGCGGAAGTGACGTTTTAACGTCGCTTCCGCCCTGCAGTGTCATGCAGATGAGTGGGCGCCATCTTCCCCTCACTCGTCTCCATACACAGCTAGGGAACAGACGCGATCGCCTCCGCCGCTGCCGACGGCTCCGGTAAGCGACGGAGGACACAGGATCGCGGCGGGAGGGGGGCCCCTCTCCCGCCACCGATAAAAGTGATCTCGGGGCGTATCGTGACTTCTGAAGGCAATTGGTTCCACTAGATTTTAGTGGAAAGGGTATCAGAGTAAAGGGGGCTGAATACAAATGCACCCCACACTTTTCACATATTTATTTGTAAAAAATGTGAAAAACATTTATAATTTTCCTTCCACTTCACAATTACGTGCCACTTTGTGTTGGTCTATCACATAAAATCCCAATAAAATACATTTACGTTTTTGGTTGTAACATGACAAAATGTGGAAAATCTCAAGGGGTATGATTACATTTTCAGGTCACTGTGTGTGTGTGTGTGTGTGTATATATGTATGTGTATATATATATTTATATATATATACATATATATATGTGTATATGTATGTGTATATATGTGTGTATATATATATATATATATATATATATATATATATATATATATATATATATATATATATAGTTTCTTTTATTTCAGGTACTTGTATAGCGCCGTCAATTTATGCAGCGCTTTACATATACATTGTAAAGTCACATCAGTCCCTACCCTCAAGGAGCTTCCAACCTTATGTCCCTAAATTACATTCATACATATACCAGGGCCAATTTAATATTTTTTTTTTTTAACCTAGACATGCACTTTGAACTTTGGCTGATTATCCCTGGTTTACGTATATGTTAATTTCTATAACATAACAGGTCCAGTACCTTGGTGTAGGTGGATAACTGATGCTCTGGTTCTTATTCCTTTGCATGGGTGGTCCCAGTGGCATTTAGCTCAGCGTTCTTGCCCTCTCCCCTCCTGCCTATTGTCTGGTAAATGTGAGGTCAAAATACTAGGAAGCAGTCGCTGCTATATATCCTGTCTGTGATTGCAGTTTATTGTGCAGCAGACAATGTATGTGTGTTGGCGTTGACATGATGCCAGCCATACCACAATGTTCCTGCCGTTCAGTGTACGTTTCCTTCCCATTCAGAATTTTCACTTTTCCCCGAAGATAGCCTTTGTTATTTACAATTCCTTCTGTTTGAATGTCAAAGGCTTTCCACTTTCTGTTTTCAGGATAATAATAGCGATTTGCTAGTCGCTGACCAAGCTGCCAGAATGGGCTTTTCTTGCTTTATTCATTAAATATGATTAATAATAACCATTGAGATCTTTGTTTGGGAGGGACATTCTTGGTGGCTTTGTTTTAAATACACAGTGCAGACGAACAGCGTAGGGCCCATTTACACCAGTGTGCATTGCACTTTATCAATTTACTGCATTACATTAATTTTGAATAGGCCCCAACACAAGAGAAATCGCTTCAATTCTAATTTTTTTTTTTTTTTTTATACCACATTGCATTGCAATGTACATCATGATTTGTGTTGCTCTGCAGTGCAACTGTGCTCTGTAGATGTGTTGAGGTGCCATTCAATATTAATTACAATGGCACTGTGCTTGGTACAGTCATGTCCAAAAATATTGGCACCCCTGCCTTTCTGTCAGATAGTGCACCACTTCGCCCAAAAAATAGTTGTGACTACAAATGTTTAGGCATTCTCATGTTTATTTCTTTTGTTTGTATTGGTATGACACAACAAAAAAGTGGAGAAACACAAAGCCAAATCTGATCCATTCCACGCAAAACTCCAAAAATGGACTGGGCAAAATTATTGGCATCCTCAATTTAAAGGGGTTCCTATGCTATCCCATCCTATGCATTAAGGTGAAAAAAACACCTGGAGGTGACCAGCACCCCCAGTTTTACTTACCTGAGCCCTGGAACTTCACCCGGCGGGGACGCGCTCTTCCTCTGCCCGGGGTTCTCAGCTCTCGATTGGATAGATTGATAGCAGCGCAGCCATTGGCTCCCGCTGTTGCCAATCAAATCCAACGACATGGGCGCCAGTGGACGGGGGCCTGATTCATACATTCGGCGGCTATGGACACTGAATGATGGAATCGGGAGCGCGCCCGCAAGGTAACCCCCCCCCCAGGAGAGCACTTCTTCTAGGGGGTTATCTGATGTGGGGAAGAGCCGCAGAGGGACCCCAGAAGACGGTGTTCGGGCCTCTCTGTGCAAAATGAGCTGCACAGTGGAGGTAAGTATGATATGTTTGTTATTTTTTCTTTTTTAAATGATCAAAGCTCTAGGCCTCATGCACACGGACGTTTTTACAGCCGCTTTTTTGAGCGTTTTTTGCAGCTTAAAAATTCCTGTCTATGTTAGTCTATGGCTTCATGCCCACCTAGGCGTTTTTGAGCTGCAAATGGCTTAGGCGTTTTTAAGCTGTAAAAAAAAAAACCCAGGACCAGTGGGTTCTGAGAGACGTTTTTTAGCTGTAAAAATGCTCTAACGCTGATAAACGCTCAAAAACGTCGCTCACCAACCTTTTTTTTATAACGTTTTTGATCCATTGAAAAAAAAAAAATTTGCAAAAAAAAACCCCTAAAAAAAACGCTAATAAACGATAAAAACCGCTATTGCAAAAACGTTGAAAAAAAGCTTAAAAAAATCACTGCAAAGATACTGGCGTTTTTATAACGTTATTTTAACATCCTGTGCGCATGAGGCCTTACAATCACTTTAATATTTGTTCGCACACCCCTTGGAAAAAAACTGAAATCAGTCGCTTCCTGTAACCTTCAATGAGTTTCTTACACCTCTCTACTGGAATTTTGACCCCTCTTCTTTCGCCAACTGCTCCAGGTCTCTCAGATTGGAAGGGTTCCTTTTACCAACTGCGGTTTTGAGATCTCTCCACAGGTGCTCTATGGGATTTAGATCTGGACTCATTGCTGGCCAGTTCAGTACTCTCCAGTGCTTTTATCCTAAACTATTTCTGGGTGCTTTTTGATTTTGCGCTTTGGGTTATTGTCCTGGTGTAAGACCCATGACCCCTGACAGACACCCAACTTTCTGACACTGAGCCCTTGCACTCCAGAATTCTTTGGTAGTCTTCAGATTTCATAATGCCATGCACATCCAGTGCCTGAAGCAGCAAAGCAACCCCAAAACATCAGTGAACCTCCACCATGTTTGACTGTAGGGACTGTATTCTTTTCTTTAAAGGCCTCATTTCTTTTTCTGAAAACAGTAGAATGATGGGCTTTACCAAAAAGCTGTCATTTTTGTTTTGTCTGTCCACAGCACATTCTCCCAAAAGGATTTTGGCTTCCTCAGGCAAGTCCAAACTCCAATCTGGCTTTATGTTTCTGTGTCAGCAACGGGGTCCTTCTTTCCATAGCGTCCCTTTTCATTCAGATAGTGACGTAAAGTGCAAGCTGACGCAGTTGTACCTGTGCCTGAAGGTCTGCTTGAATTAATCTGGAAGTTGATCAACGCTCTTTATCCACCATTCGAACAATCCTTTCTTGCAATCTTTGACCATACCAATACAAAAAATAAATAAATAAACATGAGAATGCCTAAACATTTGTAATTGCAACAGTTTTCTGGGTGAAGTGGTGCATTATCTGACAGAAATGCAGGGGTGCCAATATTTTTGGCCATGCATAGAAAGTCACTCTTGCGCTAAATTTTTTTACTGCATCACATTGCAACGAAATGCACATAACGCAATGTTGGGTGCTGTTGTATGCTCAATAGGTGTGTTGGAAATGGTTTTAAAATAATGGCACCCCGATGCATCGCACCACACTTTGTGAACTGCTGTGCGTTTCAGGAATGCATGAATTCTACTGCACATTACTGCATTACAATGGAATGGACGGATCCTTAAGTCTCGGTTTACACTAATGTGATGCGGCAACCAGCGTGAGTCCTGTGTCGGTTCCTGCATCACATCGAACTCGCAGGCAGTTCACACTGCTCTCAGCTGCGGGTGTCAATAGAAAGTCAATGACACCCCCAAAACCGTTCACAGAATGCAGCACAAACTGTGGAATCAGATCGGTGAACACCAATGCGATCTGATTCCAGTGCAGACCAAAAATGCAGTGCGAATCACATGCTATGTCTGGCATTGCATATGTGTGAATCCAGCGTAAAGGGTTATTTTACCTTAAAGTGGTAGTAAACCCTTCCATATCCCCAGTGAAGTGACTGGCCTCAGGTGATACACAGAGATGAAACAAATACTCCTACATAAGGTGTACCTGTCCTTTTTTTCCCCTTAAAATGGAAAATGCCAATACATACAGCATTAAAAAATTACTCAAATACGCGGCATCCCTCGATTGAAATAATCAAATCAATCAGGTGGAAAATTGTTGGCTAAACAGTGGCTGCACCCGTTTGTATGCAGCCACTGTTTGGGGACAGCTGGCGGGACGGGGAATCTGCAGAACCGGGAGAAACTTTTAGATTTCATCAGCTGATAACTAAGCCAGGCATGCACAGTCCCTATTATTCAAGGCTGGAAAATTTCTTTTGAGATACCAAAGGCTTGACTGAAAGTTGCTGTCGTCAGTGAGGATAACCAAACTGTTCCAGATTGTGCTGTCCTAATAGACGGCAGTCACCAAGTTTTCATAGAATGAGCATTTTAAAAACACTTGCATTTTCTAAATCACCATAAACCAGTAGACTCAGTTAAATGCAATGGCCTGGTGCCTTTAAATACCTTTCAAATGTGTTCAAGAATACTTTGAGCCCACCTGGGGTTCTGCTCTGCAGGGTTCATTTTCTGCAGTTAGAGCTGTGCTTTTTACACCTGGTGGTCAGTGGAGCTGCCCGGCAGGATGATGTGTCAACAGATGGTAAGCCAACGCTTTACATTACAGAAAAACATGGAATAAGCTGACCGAGGTTTCCAAAAGTTGCCCTTACATATCTCTAGGGAAACTAGTTGCCAGACCAATCGTTGTAACCACAATCTTCTAAGAATGTTGGTAAGAACTCAGAAACAGCAAGTATTTTAAATGCTCACTAGCAGTGTTTTGCTTTGCACAAATAATTTTTATGTAGTTGCGATATGCCTCTGAACTTGCTATAAATGTGACTACTTCAGGATGAGTCAGTTCCTTAGCACAACCCCCTCCTACCTTGCACGTCATTGCCCTCTCCTCCTGCCGTGTTTAATTACTGCCTGTGATGGCCCAGCTCCCCTGTCCCTCCATTCACCTCACTACATAACCTTTTATGTATCAGCTAAGGATGAAAAGGGCACCAGCTCTATCTTTTGAGTGACAGCTCTGAGTCTACTTGGGCAGCTGACATTACATCAAAGATGGCGGCACACAACAGCACTTTCAGAGTTTTTGGATGTCCACCCATGGAGGCTTTTATAGGTAAATAACAGGCATAAAATACATTAAATGCACATATAATTGTATGGGAAGAATGTTGTCAAAATGAATGGTTTGGAGATGGTGTCTTCAACATTTGTCCCCCCAGCGCCACACAGAGCCTTTTCATAATGGTTCTGCAGATAACAACTTTCTGATGGTTACTACAGCTGTGGCCAAAAGTTTTGAGAATGACACAAATATTAATTTTCACAAAGTCTGCTGCATCAGTCTTTATGATGGCAGTTTGCATATACTCCAGAATGTTATGAAGAGTGATCAGATGAATTGCAATTAATTGCAAAGTCCCTCTTTTCCATGAAAATGAACTTAATCCCATAAAAAAACATTTCCACTGCATTTGTGAAGAAGGCTTGAAGGCCCCTAAGAAAGTCCAGCAAGCACCAGGACCATCTACAGTTGATTCAGCTATGGGATTGGGGCACCACCAGTGCAGAGCTTGCTCAGGAATGGCAGCAGGCAGGTGTGAGTGCATCGGCACGCACAGTGAGTTGAAGGCTTTTGGAAGATGGTCTGGTGTCAAGATGAGCAGCAAAGAAGCCACTTCTCTCCAGGAAAAAGGGACAGACTGATAGTCTGCAAAAAGTACAGGGATTGGACTGCTGAGGACTGGGGTAAAGTCATTTTCTCTGACTAATCCCCCTTTCTAATTGTTTGGGGCATCCAGAAAAAACCTTGTCTGGAGAAGAAATGGTAGACACCACCATCAGTCCTGTGTCATGCCAACAGTAAAGCATCCCGAGACCATTCATGTGTGGGGATGCTTCTCAGCCAAGGGAGTGAGCTCACTCACAATTTTGCCTAAGAAGACAGCTATGAATAAAGAATGGTACAACAACATCCTCCGAGAGCAACTTCTCCCAACCATCCAAGAAAGGTTTGGTGATGAATAATGCCCTTTCCAGTATGATGGAGCACCTTGCCATAAGGCAAAAGTGATAACTACCATATATACTTGCGTATAAGCCGACCCGAATATAAGCCGAGGCACCTAATTTTACCACAAAAAACTGGGAAAACTTATTGACTCGAGTATAAGCCTAGAGTGAGAAATGCGCAGCTACTGTAAGTGGAAAAGAGGGTCAACAATGCCCATTTGTAGCCTCACTGTGCCCATTTGCAGCCATAGGTCCCCCGAACTTCAAACTCGGTAGTTAAGGGTTCCTGGATGCCCCCTAGCTGCAGCCAAAATTTGGGGTTTCTGGACCCAAAGAGTCCCGAAATGACATTGCTGCAGATGGACACAGTTGACTGACTTTGGGGCCCCGTATTTCGGGGCTACTTGATGCTAGGAACCCCAAATTTGGTGTGCAAACCCAGTGGAACTAGCACTACCACATATCCTAGGGGTTCCTAGCAGCAAGTGGCCCCGAGATACAGGACCCCAAATCGGTTCGGAAAATGTCAAGCACTTTTCTGCTGCAGAGAATGACATTTTCCGAACCGACTTTGGGGCCTCATATCTCGGGTGGGTTTGCACCCCAAATTTGGGCTTTCTAGCACCAAGTGGCCCAGAGATACGGGGCTCCAAAGTCGGTTCGGAAAATGTCATTCTCTGCTGCAGAAAAGTGCTTGACTTGAGTATAAGCCGAGGGGGGCATTTTCAGCCCAAAAAAATGTGCTGAAAAACTCGGCTTATACTCGAGTATATACGGTAAGTTGCTTGGGGGGAAAAAAACATCGAAATTTTGGGTCCATAGCCAGGAAACTCCCCAGACCTTCATCCCATTGAGAACTTATAGTCAATCCTCAAGAGGCGGGTGAACAAAAAAAAACCAAAAAAAAACTGACAGAATCCAATCATTGATTGTGCAAGAATGGGCTGCCATCATTCAGGATGTGGCCCAGAAATTGATTGACAGCATGCCAGGGGGAATTGCAGAGGCCTTGAAAAAGAAGGGACTCTTTGCATAAACTTAATGTAATTATCAATAAAAGCCTTTGACGCTTATAAAATGCTTGTAATTATACTTCAGTATACCATAGTAATATCTGACAAAAACATCTAAATAGACTGAAGCAGCAGACTTTGAAAATTAATTGTTGTGTCATTCTCAATACTTTTGGCCACGGCTGTAGTTGCATAGCCAAATGTGCACCCTTCACCCCATGACATTACTGATGGCACCTACCTGCTGATAAAGGTCATTCATTTCCTAGCATTCTATAACAGTATTGTGAGATGATAGAGAGGACATGTCTGTTTTTTACTACCCTGTTTCCCCGAAAATAAGACCTAGAGTGATTGTCAGTGATGGCTGCAATATAAGCCCTACCCCCCAAATAAGCCCTACCCTGTTTACCCCAAAATAAGCCCTACCCTGAAAATAAGACCTACAAGGACTTTAACTAGGGCTTATTTGGGGGGTAGGGCTTATATTGCAGCCATCACTAACAATCACGCTAGGTCTTATTTTCGGGGAAACAGGGTATCAGGAAGTAGAAACCTGGCATGGGCTCTTCTGGAAGGGGTTGAGGTGTCCAATGATTATATAAGTGTAAGCACAGTCATCTTGCCTATAATCTAATATTATTTATTTAATTTCCCACACCCCCAAAAAACATTTTTTCTTTGTTTTTCTTTAATGGTGATGAAAGACTGTGTTTTGGGGGGCTCGAGGGTAGGGTGTTGGGATTGGTAGTGTTAATCAAGCTTTTTCTGGTTAACACTGCTTAGTACATCTTGCTTGTTGATTGCAGAGAATGTTCCAGATTTCTCCTGCTGACAGAGACAGTTTATACAAAACATTTATTTTTTGGCGTTGGGTCCGGAGAGGTTCTTGCATTACAGCTCATTGCCAGAACCACAATATACTACGGCTGTTTTCTGGTTGTATTTCAGAAGACGCAGGAAGCAGAGTGCTGAACATGGTTCATTCTTGTCCTTTAATACAATTCGCACACCGGCCCTGACTACTGTTTACCAACAGAAAATGTTAAAACAATCTGTCCTGTCTATTGCATGTTTTAGTATTTTCCCACCGCGCACCATACTGGATTCAGCCAAGTTGATGGAAGTGCTGTAATGACCTCTGAATGACAGTGTGAAACATAAGTTAAGGATGTCTCATGAAAATATATGGCCTGCTTCTTCTGGAACTCCCTCAAACATAAATGCTGAATTAAAGGGGAAAAAAATTAGCGGGAAAAAAAAAATTACTCGCCTTATACCTTGTGTTTGGGCCTCTTTCTGTAGGCAAGGGGGATGTCTCTAGGCCTTGCACCGAGGGGCCTAAATCTTGCGAGAAGTCGCACTGTGATTTGGGCTCCCCGACTTTCCCAGCCAGGATCCTGTGAAAGGGCCCAGTGACATTACCCCCTCCCCCCCCCTCCAGGCAAGCTGAAAACTACAGTGCCCCTTTCACACAATAGGACAGGCGGATCCGAGCGGGCCACCCATTGACTTGTATGGGCAGGTGGATATCAGCGGCGATGTTTCCGCTGACATTCTCCTGCCATCAGATCTGATAAGATCCGCTCAAAAGAGACACATGGTGATACGTTCGTCATCCGTCCAGCGGATTGGTATCGGATGAAAACCGACTGGTGGATCCTTTTTTTTTTTTTGTCCGATCTCCCATAGAGGACAGCGGGGCTCTGACAGGTCCCTCCCTGCAAAGTGAGCAGAGATGGACCTGTCATCCGCCAGCTCAGCGGGGGATCAATTGAGCAATCTCCTGCTGAGCGGATCCGCCCCCTGTGTGAAAGGGGCCTAAGATGAGTATTTTTTTACTTTTTTTCTTATTTTTATTGAGCGGGAGAGGGGGTTATAAAAGAAGTGGTCTATGCGTTTTCATGCAAGGACCACTTAAAGTGATTTGATTGTAAAGTCTTGTTTTGTTTTTTTAGGTAAAAATAACAAAAAAATACCTGCTCTGTGCAGTTGGTTTTGCACAGAGCAGCCCAGATCCTCTTCTTTTCGTGTCCCTCTTCTGTGCTCCTGGCCCCTCCCTCCTGTTGAGTGCCCCCACAGCAAGCAGCTTACTGTGGGGGGCACCCGAGCAACACGAAGCCGTGACCCAGCCCCGCCCCCTTTCTCTCCTCATTGGCTGACTGCACACAGAAGGCTTTTTATCATAATGCATAGAATGAATTAAGATAAAAAAACCCTTCAGACTTTACAATCACTTTAACATCTTTTGATTTAATGTGAAACGTGGGCAGCATTTTCACAATTTCCCATCTTCGCCTTGGGCACTGGATAACTGATAGGAGAGGGGTATTAGAGTGGACAATATGTGCAGGAGTACAGGGGGTATGACAGCGGGAAGTATGTACAGGAGAGGAGTGGGAGGGTATGACAGCGGGCAGTATGTACAGGAGAGGAGTGGGAGGATTTTGGTATCAGGCAGTATGTTTGGGAGAGAAGTGGGAGGGTATGACAGCGGGCAGTATGTATAGGAGAGGAGTGGGAGGGTATGACAGCGGGCAGTATGTATAGGAGAGGAGTGGGAGGATTATGGTATCAGGCAGTATGTTTGGGAGAGAAGTGGGAGGGTATGACAGCGGGCAGTATGTACAGGAGAGGAGTGGGAGGATTATGGTATCAGGCAGTATGTTTGGGAGAGAAGTGGGAGGGTATGACAGCGGGCAGTATGTACAGGAGAGGAGTGGGAGGATTATGGTATCAGGCAGTATGTTTGGGAGAGAAGTGGGAGGGTATGACAGTGGGCAGTATGTTTGGCAGAGAAGTGGGAGGGGTATATGGTATCAGTGACCCATAAATTTATCACTTATTTTGTGTTATCAGTAGGGAAAAAATCGATTTAAATCTTGAATCGAGTTAAGAGGTCAAATCAATTCAAAATTTAAGCAAATCGATTTTTTTTTTTTCTCTGCGCCGGTCCTGAGGAGCTGCGGGCAGGAGATTTTAGGCGAGGCCGCAGCTTCGGCCTAGTCCGCGAGGCAAAACGCAGAGGACTAGGCCAAAGCCATGGCCTCGCCTAAAATCTCCTGCCTGCAGCTCCTCAGGACCGGCGCGGTGTCCAAAAAAAAAATTCGAATTGTGAATCGATTTTTTTTTTTTTTTTTTTAAATTGCAGATTTTTTTTTTTTTTTTTTGGAGAAAATCTCCCAGCCCTAGTTATCAGTACACAATTTAATAATTGCAGCTTTATCATTTGGTTATTTTTTTTATATTTTATCACATTTATCCACTTCAGCGCTTTAGTAATATTTTTACATATATGGTATCAGGCAGTATTGTTTGAGAGAGAAGAGGGAGAGGTATGACAGCGGGCAGCAGTGCGGCCCGCCTATAAGAAGCGAAGGGGCGCCCCCCCCATCCATGCGTCCGGCCCCCTGATCTACATGAAGGGCGCCGGACGCGTGGATTCCAATGGAGGGGGGGGGTTGTTTTTTTTTTCGATTGCCACCCCCCCCAAAAAATAAACACCAGCTACCACTGGCAAGGCAGTATATAGAGGAGAGGTATCATGCAGTATGTTTGGGAGCGTATTACTTGGAAATGAACTCCAAAATAGAAGATTTAAGTAAAGTAACAATTATACAGGTTATTTAAAATTTTCTCTAACAAAAGCAGTTTTCAAGGGAGATATTTTCAGACTTTTCTCGTGCTTTATGCTCGGAATTGTTTGTTTTAGCAGTAGATGTAGGCTGTTCAAAACAGTTTATTTAACCTTTTTAGCAGTGTTTTGCAATGTAATAACCCTTGATGGCTTGTGGCATTTTTTTTTTTTTAGGATGGTGATACAAGCTAGACAAATGTATTATATTCTCTTTTTTTCAAACTTTTCAGACCACTATGTCGAGTTAAAAGTTTTTTGGCGTTTGTTGTGATACGCTGGCAAATCTTTTTCCTCTTTTTAACCTGATGACTCCAAACATGCTGTGAGACTTGTCAAAATAATGTATTCGTAGCTTTACGTGCCGTGCTGGCTCTTCTAAGCGGTTTGTTTTACCGTTGTATGGAAGCCATAAAACGGAATTACCCTCACTGTTCTCTTGTCAAAGCATGTTACAATACCGCACTGTCCTCTGTTCAAAGCTGGACAAATCCCAGGAGCCAGGTAACCAATGGCACTAAAAAAAATGACAGCTGCTGCCTTTTAAATTGGAGGTCTCCTGAACTAATGTCAGTATAAGCCCGTGTATCGTGGCTCCTTAAAATAGCCTGTTGGCTTCTGGATGAGACTGGCTGGCTCCTATATTCAGCTTTAAAATTCACACTTTACATGACTCAGTGGGGGGAATGTCAGCATTACCAAATCACTTATATTATTTTTAGTTAAAAAAAAAAAAAAGTACCTCTCTCTTGCCATGAATAGAAATACTGTCGCTCTCTTGTGTAATTTAAAGGCCAGTTGAAAATTAATTTTAAATCCGCTTAATATAGTTGTGTTGTATCACAACAAAAGGTGTGCAGAGTCTTTGTTTGCAGAATGGGACCCTTGCTCTTTGGGGGGGGGGGGGGTCTGTTACACCCCCTGCTTTTTTTTTGTTTAAGCCCCGGAAGAGTTTACCCCCTTCCTGACCAGAGCACTTTTTGCTGTTCGGCACTGCGTCGCTTTAACTGACAATTGCGCAGACGTGCGACGTTACACTCAAACAAAATCGACGTCCTTTTTTTCCCCACAAATAGAGCTTTCTTTTGGTGGTATTTGATCACCTCTGGTTTTTATTTTTTGCGCTATAAACAAAAAAAGAGCGAAAATTTAGAGAAAAAAAAAGCAATATTTTTTACTTTTTGCAATAATAAAAATCCCCCAAAAATATATAAGAAAACCAATTTTTTCCTCAGTTTAGGCTGATATGTATTCTTCTACATATTTTTGGTAAAAAAAAATCACTATAAGCGTATATTGATGAGTTTGCGCAAAAGTTATAGCATCTACAAAATAGGGGATAGTTTTATAACATTTTTATTATAACATTATTTTTTATTAGTAATGGCGGCAACCTGCGATTTTTATCATGACTGCGACGTTATGGCGGACACATCGGACACTTTTGAAACTATTTTGGGACCATTGTCATTTTATACAGCGATCAGTGCTATAAAAATGCACTGATTACTGTATAAACGACAATGGCAGGGAAGGGGTTAACACTAGGGGATGATCAAGGGGTTAAGTGTCCTAGGGAGTGATTCTAACTGGGGGGGGGGATGGGCTACAACTCTCATGACAACGATCACTGCTCCTGATTATGGTGATGATGTCATGTCACAAGGCAGAACGGGGAAACGCCTTGCTTTACATAAGCACTTCCCTGTTCTGCGGCTCCGTGACACGATCGCCGGGAGACCAAAGGACATCGAGTCCGCCGGTCCCGTTGGCACGGCTATGCTGTACGCGGCAGGCACGCGCCAGTTAGCCCCGCCAATTAAAGGGGACGTACAGGTACGCCCATTTGCCCACCTCTGCCATTGTGCCGACGTATGCCATTGTGCCCAGCTTTAACCACTTGCCGACCGCGTGCAGCGGTCGGAAAGTGGTTAAATCTCAAAAAAAAACTGCAGTGGTGATCAAATACCACCAAAAGAAAGCTCTATTTGTGGGAAAAAATGACATCAATTTTATTTGGGTACAACGTCACACGACCGCGCCATTTGTCAGTTTAAATAGCTCAGCACCGTATCGCAGAAAATGGCCTGATCATGACGGGGGGTAAATCTTATGGGGATCAAGTGCTTAAAGGGTATCTAAACCCATGTAAAATACATTTTTGTAGCTTACCAGTACTTAGATGTAGTACTTCTAGACAGGCCATAAACGGAGCAAATTTTTTTCCTGCAACCCATAGAAATCCTCTCAATTCCGCCACCAACACAGACAACGTTGACAGGGAATTCATCCTGCAGAGCCATTGTGTTCTTTTGGCGCGGGGGGGGGGGGGGGGTAGACCATGATTATTGCTACCCTATTTCCCCGAAAATAAGACCTAGCGTGATTGTCAGTGATGGCTGCAATATAAGCCCTACCCCCCAAATAAGCCCTACCTTGTTTCCCGGAAAATAAGCCCTACCCTGAAAATAAGACCTACAAGGACTTTAACTAGGGCTTATTTGGGGGGTAGGGCTTATATTGCAGCCATCACCGACAATCACACTAGGTCTTATTTTCGGGGAAACAGGGTAGCAGCTATAACAGCCGCTTGCAATAATCACATGTAAAATCGGTCAGGCTGGTGTTGTACCCAAGTTGATTGAGTGACCAGTTTGGTACATTTATCCTGCCCATGCATGGTTCGCATCTCAGCCAGTCCCTGCTGAGCCGGCCGAGATTCGAACCATCTATGGCTGGCTTTAAATGTAGTCCCTTTATTTTCATCTGTTGATCCTGCCACTAACATACCGGTACTTCCTGTCCTAGGGTGAAAACACTCATTCACTGTACTGTATCCATGGAGGAGCAGCATTATTGCCCTAGGACAGGAACATGTATACAAGGGGTTCGCCCTGCGACTTTGCGTGTGGTGAATATAGTTAGTCAAGAAACATGTCATGGAAGTAAAATAATGTAGATTTATTACAATTGTTGCGCATCTGAAACGCAACAGCAATTGGGGTAACACCAGACCTTGGATCATTTGTTTCTATAGGACAGGAACTTGGAACACTAAGCCCTGGTGCAGCTTTGATGTCGCAATTTCAAATCCGCAGATCACTGTGATTTGCACCTCCGATTAAATCGTTGCTTGCGACTTCTTTTAAAACCAGTATGTGCAAGTCGCAATAAAATCCCAAAAAAGTAGTGCAGGAACATTTTTTTTAAAGTCGCTGCAACTTGAGTCATAACAGTTTGAATGGTTCCATTGCCGACAATGGAAGCAACTTTTTTTTTTTTTTTTGAACTGTCAAATCACATGACATATTGCACCGTTGTTAACCAGGGTTTACCCTTCTCCATGAAATAAGAGGGGGTGTTCTGTAGTTCAAAAGAACCAGGAACACAACAAACTGATAACAGTGCAGCACAGAAAGTTAGGAGCTCACTCACTTCTACATGATCAACATGTATTTTTTTTTTAGCACTTAATAAAGATATAAAATGAATGCTTTCAATTTAACAGAACAAAAGGAGGCAAATAAGAGATGTCCATTGCTGAGGACTACGTACATTTTAGGGTGTAGAAACTTATAATTATTCACCCATATGGTTGTATCTTTGTCTTGTGCAAACTGAAAAGTCTAAGCTTTGTGTTTTATATGTATCAGAAAAGTGTATAGTTATGCATAGGGGGTGCACACTGTGGGTAGATTCATCTTGGTGAATGAGGGATGACAAGATTTTGTGAACAAAACAGCAGCATGACACCTTACTTTCAATCATCCTTACTATAACAATTTGGTATAGCATCCTGTTTAAAATGAATATAGTGTATTTCATTATGGGCCAGTGAGTTTAGTTTGAAATCAAAGAATGCCTAAGACATGCCCAAAGCACACATTTCTTTATTATTATTTTTTTTTTTTTAGTTTTTTTAAATCTTATTAATTATTTTTTTTGAATCTTTTAAAAACTCAGATTTGTGAACCTGTAAAATACTGAGCAGTTTTTGTTGGAAAATTCGGAGCTGCAATCCATGTGGATGAAAACCCCAACTTGCTGACATACAGTGCCTTGGAAAAAGTATTCATCCCCATTGAAGTTTTCCACATTTTGTCATGTTGCCACCAAAAACGTATTTAATTGGGTTTTTGTCGTGATTGACCAACACAAAGTGGCACATAATTGTGAAGTGGAAGGAAAATGATAAATGGTTTTCCAGATTTTTTTTTACCAATAAATATCAAAGTGTGCCGTGCGTTTGTATTCAGCCCCCCCCCAAGACAATATTTTGTAGAACCACCTTTGACTGCGATTACAGCTGAAAGTCTTTTTGGGGATGTCTCTACCAGCTGTGCACATCTAGAGTGAAATTTTTACCCTTCTACCCTACTCTTCTTTGCATTATAGCTCAAGCTCTGTCACATTGGATGGAGAGCGTCTGTGAACAGGAATTTTCAAGTCTTGCCACAGATTCTCATTTGGATTTAGGTCTGGACTTTGGGCAATTCTAACTCATGCATATGCTTTGATCTAAACCATTCCATTGTAGCTCCGCCCCAGTCTCAAGTCTTTTGCAGACTAACAGGTTTTCTTCTAAGATTGCCCTGTATTTGGCTCCATTCATCTTCCCATCAACTCTGACCAGGTTCCCTGTCCCTGCTGAAGAAAAGCATCCCCACAACATGATGCTGCCACCACCATGTTTCACGGTGGGGATGGTGTGTTCAGGGTGATGTGCAGTGTTCATTTTCAGCCACACAGCATTTTGCCAAAAGTTAAATTTTGGTCTCATCTGACCAGAGCACCTTCTTCCACATCTTTGCTGTGTCCCCCACATGGCTTCTAGCAAACGGGACTTCTTATGGCTTTCTTTCAACAATGTCTTTCTTCTTGCCACTCTTCCATAAAGGTCAGATTTGTGGAGAGCACGACTAATAGTTGTCCTGTGGACAGATTCTCCCACCTGAGCTGTGGATCTCTGCAGCTCCTCCAGAGTTACCATGGGCCTCTTGGCTTCTTCTCTGATTAATGTTCTCCTTGCCTGGCCTGTCAGTTTAGGTGGACGGCCATGTCTTAGTAGGTTTGCAGTTGTGCCATACTCTTTCCGTTTTCGAATGATGGATTGAACAGTGCTCCGTGAGATGTTCAAAGCTTGGGATTTTTTTTGTAACTTAACCCTGCTTTAACCTTTATCCCTGACCTGTCTGGTGTGTTCCTTGGCCTTCATGATGTTGTTTGTTCACTAAGGTTCTCTAACAAACCTCTAAGGGCTTCACAGAACAGCTGCATTTTATACTGAGATTAAATTATACACAGGTGGACTCTATTTACTAATTAGGGGACTTCTGAAGGCAATTGGTTCCACTAGGTCAGGGACATGCAATTAGTGGACCTCCAACTGTTGCAAAACTAGTCCCATCATGCCTCTGCGTGTCATGCTTGTGGCTGTCAAAGTCTTGCTATGCCTCATGGGACTTGTAGTTCTGCAACAGCTGGAGAAATAAAATGATTTGTCATGATGCGTTTCAGATACTCCGGCGGGGTGGGGGGGAGGGGCTGGCTGGCTATGTGTGGTTGGTCGTCTCCAGGCTCCTGATCTCAACTTTGTTGATTGTTCAATAAAAGTATATGTTATTCACTCTATTGCTAGAATAAATATTGATTGCTTCTTAAAGTTTCACAGAACCAGACAAGAAGTGCGGTGTCTGGGACCCACAGAATACGTTTGTCACTTAACCCTCACCCTTAGAGCTGCAGATTTCTGGCCAAAATGAGAATCACCATTTTTTGCTTAGGATAAAAAGATCATGATTCTCTCACGATTCTCGCGACATAAAATCTTTCACATTATACAAAATAAATTGGGCTAACTTTACTGGTTATTTTTTTTTTCTTTAATTCATTAAAGTAATTTTTTCCAAAAAAATCGCATTTGAAAGACCGCTGCACAAATACAGTGTGACATAAAATATTGCAACAACCACCATTTTATTCTCTAGGGTCTCTACTAAAAAAAAATAATGTGTGTATATATGTAATTTTCTAGCAAAAAAAAAGATTTTAACTTGAAACCAACAAATGTCAGTGGTTAAACTTTCTTCATTTACACACAAGTCTATTCCATTGACAAATTGTTACAATGTTTATGCTTAAGTTCCACTGCTAAAGAATGTAGTGATTTTTGGCAGACTGCCCGTTTTTTTTTTTCTACCCTTCTTTTGAAGACTGTGGCTTCAGAAGAGCAGAGAGAATTCTTTGCATAGACAGAATCGTGGAACACTATTGTCAAGATCCCAATCGAGATAACGATTCTTGATGCATCTATACCCCCCCCCCCCCCATCCTCAGCCAGACTTATTCTCAACCTCACAGTATTGAGCTTCAGTAAAAATCAAGGAGTCAAATGACATTAAGTAGGGCGGAAGGAATAACGATATGCTGTGAAACATATTCGCAGAATCGCTATGTTTTACATATTCGTACACATAAAATACAAATGTTGTTGGGTGAAGTACGCCAGATATTTTTAATGTTTTTATAAATATTATGCCTACATATTGGCAGTATGATCTATGAATTGCATCATTAGATACCTTAGGTAGCGGTTCACATCTACGTGCCTTCGACAGCTGACATCCTGCGTTTCTTCATTGCGGCTTGCTTTCCACTTCATTTTATAAAAGATGTCAATACAAGTAGTGATGAGGTCCTGAGGTCCGCCCCAAAGTAGTGCAGGAACCTTTTTCTAAGTCGCTGCGACTTGAGTTGCACCAATTAGAATGGTTATATTGCTGTTAATGGGGTGCGACTTATCAAGTGACTTTGAACTCTCAAGTCCGGGCAGTGTGAACCAAGCCTTAAAGAGGAGGGCCAGGCAAAAAAAAAAAAAATTAAAAGTCAGCAGCTACAAATACTGCAGCTGATGACTTTTAATTGGACACTTACCTGTCCCAGGGTCCAGCGATGCCCCGTTCGCCTCCCCCTCCGTTCAGCAGCGCCGACATTGCAACTGTGGGCGCCGGGCTGTGGCTTCACAGCCTGGCACCCACTGCGCATGCGTGAGCAGCGCCGAGCGTCGTGATTGGCCGCTCAGTCACCTGGGACCTGTAATGGGTCCCAGATGATTGACAGGAGGGAGGGAGCAGAGCGGAGCCCTTCCTGTGCCGAGACAGAAGTGATGTCACCAGCCCAGGCACTGAAAGAGGCAGACTACGAGGGACCCCCTAGCAACAGGCATTTAGAGGTAAGTAAAAAAAAAAAAAATATCCAAATTTTTTTGTATTTTTTTTTTTTTTTTTAGTATTTTTTATGTAGTTTTTTTTTTTTTTTGGGTGGAACCCCACTTTAAAGTCACATATTTGAGGTATTTTTGGGTAAGAGGAGGTTAGACACCTAATGCATGCACCAGTCAGGGAATGCTTTGCGTTTTCTGAATGAATGCAAAGCATTCTCTAATTGGATGAGGTGGAGAGCGGGACATCACTGCCATGCCTCTCCACCTCATCAAGTCAGGGAATGCTTTGCATTCATTCATAAAATACAAAGCATTCTCTGAATGGTGCTGGTGTCCAGCAGCCAACCTCTTCTGTTCAGCTTGAGACCTGTGAGCAAGTAGAGATTGCTGGAGTAGACGCGTTTAATTCAGTAATTTCCAGCTTCCTATGAGATCAGCCTGGTATGGTATATCCATAGTTACATTGGCCCTAGCTGGACCAATGAAAGTACGTGTAAAATATCCATAATTGGGATTGATTTAGGTGCACCCCATAAAAATTGCTAAGATTTTCAACATATTGGATCACTCAAACATTAGATCTTCATTCAAATAGTGCCTTCAGAATAAAACGAATTAAACCAAATGGTACCACCCATAAAGGTGATATACTTGAATAAGAACTAAAATGTATTATTTATAATTTATTTAACAAAAATAATAGATTAAAACAAGTCTACTGTGGAGAAGCTGGTATTGCACCCTTTAGCAGAAATGACTTCTCCTAGGTGTGTTGCATAACTGCCTGATAGTGTTTGACATTGACCACTTCTCCATGAAAAGTTTCTTCAGTTGCAAGATGCTTGTGGGTTTCCTTTCATGAGCTAACCATTTCAGAATCCCTCTACAAAATATCGATGGGAATCAGTATCATGCTTTTGGTTAGGTCAGTTCATAACCCTCTAGTTCTTCTTTTTGAGCCATTCTTTGGTGGATTTGCAAGTGTGCTTTGGATCATTATTGTGTTGATGGACTCATCTCCGGTTTAACTTCAGCTTTTGGATAGATGACCTCACATTCCCATCAAGCACACTGTGATATGATGCTAAATCTATAGTTTACTCGATGATTGCAAAGCCCCATACCATAATATTTTCACCACCACGCTTCACAGTTATTGAGGTGCTTCTCCTGAAGTACAGTTTTTGGTTTGCAACAAATGTGCCTGTTACTGTGACCAAAGAACTCTATCTTTGATCAGTCTTCAGAACATTCTCCCAGAAGGCCTGGTCTGTGCCTTTATGTTCAATGGCGAACTGTAATCTTGCTCTAATGTTACATAGTCTGGTTGAAAAAAGTCACAAGTCCATCCAGTTCAACCAATAGGATGGAAAGGTAAAAATGTATACAATCCTTTATAGACAATCCTTTACCCACAGTTGATCCAGAGGAAGTAAAAAAACAAAACAAAAAAACAATAAAGCAGGATCCAATTTGCTCCAGCAGGGGAAAAAAAATTCCTTCCTGATCCCCCAAGAGTCAATCGGATATTCCATGGATCAACTTTGCCTATAAATATTAGCATCCAGTTATGTGTATCTAGGAAAGAATCCAGGCCCTTCTTAAATCAATCTACTGAGCTGGCCAGAACCACCTCTGGAGGGAGTCTATTCCACATTTTCACAGCTCTTACTGTGAAGAAGCCTTTCCGTATTTGTAGATTAAATCTCTTTTTCTCCAGACTTAAAGGGTGCCTCCTTGTCCTCTGTGATGACCTTAAAGTGAATAACTCAGCACCAAGTTCACTATATGGATCCCTTATGTATTTATACATTTTGATCATATCCCCCTTAATCTCCTCTTTTCAAGAGAGAATAAATTCAGTTCCTCTAATCTTTCCTCATAGCTGAGCTCCTCCATGCCTCTTATCAGTTTGGTTGCCCTTCTCTACACTTTTTTATTAGACAGCAAAGGTTTTTATCTCTAATGCAGGTTAAATTGGTGCAATGGTGGTTTTTTCTTTAAAAATAACAAACATGTTATACTTATCTGCTCTGTGAAATGGTTTTGCAGCCCCAATCAGCCTCTTTTCAGGTCCCTCTTCTGTGCTCCTGGCCCCTCCCTCCTGAGGAGTGCCCCCACAGCAAGCAGATGCTATGAGGGCACCCGAGCCACAGCTCTGTGTGTCCATTCAGACACAGAGCCTCGGTTCGGCACCGCCCCCCTCTCTCTCCTGATTGGCTAACTGACATTCATGGACAGCTGCATGAGCCAATGGCATTGCTGATGTGTCTCCGCCAATCAGGAGGGAGAGTCCCAGACAGCCGAGGCACTAGTGTACATCGCTGGATCGAGATCGGGTTTCGTTAATTATTAGGGGGGCTGCTACACACAGAAGGTTTTTTCATCTTAATGCATAGAATGCATTAAGATAAAAACCCTTCTGCCTTTACAACCACTTTAACCCCTTCTTCCCCCATCATGCATGACAAAGCGGTCCTGTATGGCCCTGAAATGTTGCACCTACACCAATTGTGATGTGGTCACTTCAATAAACATTTGGACTATTTCAGTTGAGTCCATGGTGTTATGGTGACATATGTTCATGTCCATGTGCAATTACACACCCCCAATGGGTGTATCTATGGCAGTCTGGGCTCTCAGGAAGTGTTTCAATGATGCTGGACCTCATTCAGCCTGGACAAGGACTGTTAGCAAAACAAGGGAGTGAAGGGTCAGCACTGGCGCGAAGGTGAGTAGTGCATCGAAGGTTGCTGTAAAGAGAACATTTAACTGTGGTGAGGGCGGCCAGCATTTTTCAGCACGCTTACACATTATTACACACCCCTGGGTGTGCTCTCCTCCACCTATGAGAGATCTGAGCTCTCTGTGTGCCCTCTGTCTCCACCAGTGCCATCTGATTCTCCTCCTATGGGTTCGCCATCTTCTTTCTTCACCCATTGGCATACCTCCCAACATTTTGAGATGGGAATAAGGGATACCTACTAGCAAACATATGTAGGCATAGGACACGCCCCTTAAAGTGGACATAACCAAAAAAAGGTTAATTAAATCCACAATATTGTGCTTTTTTTTTTTTTTTTTTTACTACTAATATTTCTTTATATCGGCTTTTAAAATTGCCAAATGCAACTATTTAGAAACTGGATGAAAGGTTTAGCACTGGGAAACACTTTTTGAAAGCGAAAAAGTGCATTTTATATACAACTATATGGATCAGACCAAAATGAGGGACAAATGAGGAGGAAAGAGGTACGTTGCTCCAAATCAGGGACAGTGCCTCGAAATCAGGGACAGTTGGGAGCTATGCATTGGGCAGGCACACTATGCTGAAGTTACATTATCTCGGCACCCAGCACCATCTGTGAATATATCACGCATGCATTGCGATCAGTGTGTAGCCTGCAGGTAAGTAGAAGTTCTTTTTAGCAGAAGAGACTTGTGAAGTCTGCTGGCAAACTTTAGTTTTCAAATGGTTAATTTCCGCTCTAACAATATTTTTCAGTGCTGGCATGCAGTATTTTCCAATGCATGGGTAAAGCCCAAGTTTGCAGCTTTATCTTAGATTTGTCTATCATGATTCTACATAAATGGCACTGTGGTGAGACAACCTGTTTTTTCTGTACAGCGGACTGTGGTGCCTTTCACCTGTATGATATGAAATGAATGCTGTGCCTGGCAGTCATGTTTATTATAAGGATGTTTCCTTTGATTGGCAGCCGTGGAGCTCCAGATTTTTGCTGTTTCAGCATGTTGTGCGAGTCGTTGCTCTGGAAGGAGATCAAAACGTTTTCACGGTAACGTTGTGCTCTCACACAGGATACCATAAAAGCACAGAAGCCCAATTCTTCCAGAATAAATGAAAATCTCACACCCTGTGAGGTGCATGTCGTACCATGTAAACAGCCTATTAAGACATAATTGCAAGACACTGGAAAGATAGAACATGAAATTGGGATGATTTCAGGAGAATGTTTTCCTTGGAGCGTCAGCAGTCCTTCTTGGGGCCAAATACCACTTCCTCCATTCCTCCTCCATTCCTCCTCCTCCTCTTGCAGTTTGATTATAGCGGAGGGAATATCATCCACGCCGTGACCTGAGCTGTACAGGAAGAGAACACCTAGTGCCGGATAATAACACTAACTCAATTTCTGGACTTGGAAAAGTGATATACAGTTTCTTGTTTTTCTTTTTTAGAAATTGTTGCATAAACTATGTTACTGGCTCAGTGGATGAAGCTTGTCATTTCTAGCGAATAAGACCAAAGAAAGAAAAGTCTTAAAGTGAACCTGTCACTAAGTATAGGTTTTCTAATACTAAAGTGTATGTTGGACTGTTGTTGTCTCTTTTTTTTAAAAAAAAGCAGAAAAAATACTGCCAGGGAGTCTGCCAGGGATTGAAGGTACTTTTAAATTACTTTATTAAGCTGTCAGCACTGCCTCTGTTGCACTGAAATCCCAACCAGCTTTAATAGTCCCCACCCCCAATCCCCTTCCAAAGATGGACTACAGAACTCCTCCTCTTCTCATCCCTATACTCTCCTGATGGACTACAGGATACCTCCTCTTCTCACCCTCCTACTCCCCTGATTCATGCCTGAACACCTCCTCTTCTCATTGCTATACTCTCCTGGTGCACAACAGAACTACTCCTCATCTCCATATCCCACTGATTGTCTACAGCAGTGGTCTCCAAACTGTGGCCAGGGGGCCAGATGTTGCCCTTTGCTTGCCTTTATACGGCCCTTGGAGCACTATTCCTCCCACTGACATTAACAATGGGGCATCATTTCTCCCACTGACACCAATAATGGGGCACTATTCCTTCTACTGACACCAAATAATGGGGCAACCTTTCCTTCTACTGACACCAATAATGGGGCAACCTTTCCTTCTACTGACACCAATGATGGGGCGCTATTCCTTCTACTGACACCAATGATGGGACACTATTCCTCAGACTGACACCAATGATGGGACACTATTCCTCAGACTGACACCAATGATGGGGCACTATTCCTTCTACTGACACCAATAAAGTTTTTTGGATCCTTTTAAAATCATAATGATAACAGAAATCACCCAAATGGCCCTAATAAAAAGTTTACACACCCTGGAATGTTTGGCCTTGGTACAGACACAGAAGGTGGCACACAGGGTAAAATGGCAATTAAAGGTTAATTTCCCACATGTATGGCTTTTTTAAATCACAATTAGTGTCTGTGTATAAATAGTCAATAAGTTTGTTAGCTCTCACATGGATGCACTAAACAGGCTAGACACTGAGCCACAAGGAGGTAGAAAAGAACAGTCAAAAGACCTGTGTAACAAGGTAATGAAACTTTACAAAGATGGAAAAGGATATAAAAAGAAATCCAAAGCCTTGAATATGCCAGTCAGTACTGCTCAATCATTTATTAAGAAGTGGAAAATCTGGGGCTCTCTTGATACCTAGCCATGGTCAGGTAGACCAAGAAAGATTTCAGCCACAAGTGGCGGAAGAATTGCTCAGAATACAAAGAAAAACACACAGGTAACCTCAGGAGAATTACAGGCTGCTCTCCAAAAAGCCGGTGCGGTTTTTAAGGAGCACAATTCAACTATACTTGAACAAGAAAGAGCTGCGTGGTTGAGCTGCCAGAAGGAAGCCTTTACTGCACCAATGCCACAAAAAAGCCCAATGAGGCATGTCAAGGTGTTGTTGGCCATATTGTAACCAGGCTTTTTTGTGGGACTTGTACAGAAAAGGCTTCTTTCTGGCAACTTGACCATGCAGCTCGTTTTTGTTTAAGTATCATTGTATTGTGCTCCTTAAAAACAACCACACCATCTTTTTCCAGAGCAGCCTGTATTTCTCCTGAGGTTACCTATGGGTTTTTCTTTGTGTCCCGAACAGTTCCTGTGGCAGTTGTGGCTGAAATCTTTCTTGATCTACCTGACCTTGGCTTTGTATCAAGAGATCCCCAAATTTTCCACTTATTAAGTGATTGAACAGTACTGACTGGCATATTCAAGGCTTTGGATATCTTTTTATATCCTTTTCCATCTTTGTAAAGTTTCATTACCTTGTTACGCAGGTCTTGACTGTTCTTTTTTTCCTCCTTGTGGCTCAGTGTCTAGCCTGCTTAGTGCATCCATGTGAGAGCTAACAAACTCATTGATTATTTATACACAGACACTAATTGTGATTTAAAAAGCCATACATGTGGGAAATTAACCTTTAATTGCCATTTTAACCTGTAGGCCACCTTCTGTGTCTGTACCAAGGCCAAACATTCCAGGGTGTGTAAACTTTTGATCAGGGCCATTTGGGTGATTTCTGTTATCATTATGATTTAAAACAGGATCCAAAAAACTATGTGATAATAAATGGCTTCATGCGATTGCTATCCCTAAAGAAAAGTCAGTTTGTTGGCATGATCAGTCATGTTTTAGATAATAATTTCACAATTTCTGCCAGGGTGTGCAAACTTTTGAGCACAACTGTATATAATAATAATAAAAAAAATATATATACACAATTTTTCATCTCTGTACTACTGATCTCCTGCAGCCACTTTGTGTCTACATACACTCTAGCTTTGGCTGAATTGCATTTCTCAGGGCCGGTTTGTTAATGGTCACAGCAGGAGACAATGTCTTATGCATTTATGTTCATATAGCAACCTGTAGTCTCCATTGTGCCCATGGTACAGGGTGACAACACAGGAGCACAACCGAGGCAGTGTTGTCACCTTATAACAGGAAGTGCCTTAGAAAAGCCCTTCATGGCCAAATAACCAGATATCATTTTAATAAAAGCTGCACATTAAAAAAATATTGAAAAAATACTTTTAAAACTTGCCTTAACATGTTAAAATTATGATGAGATTTTTACTGTTTAACCAGTTATAGTCTTGCATTGCTTTGGCTGTTTTAATTATAATTTGTTCTTTCTGAAAGTGACCCTTTTCTCTGTTCTTTGTTTCAGTGACATCACATACAATGTTCTGCTGGAAGCTGTGACTGTCCTCATCGTGTTTTTGTCCTATCAGCTTTTCCACAAGGAGATCATTCATGAGAGCATCATCCACAAATACCTGATGCATGGCCGCTGGTATGTTACCCGCTTAGCTAATCAAGTGGCTATTGGTCCTAATGGATAAACAGTTCTGAAGGAATAAGTACTTTTTTTTTTTCCCCCCATAGTAGCCAGTCAGTTATTCAGTACTATGCCTGTGGTGTGCCAGAGCAAGTGCTTTAGCACCCCTTTGTAATATTTTAAGCATTTTTTTTTTAAACTATCATTATACTGATATAAAGTGGAATAAAAAATTGAATGCAAACCATTAGAGTCTCCCTTGAATATTATATTGAATGTATTCTGGTTCTTTCTTGCAGTCTTCCTTACACTAGCCGATTGGTGAAAACGTTACTGTATAACTTTATCCGCCAAGAAAAAAGCCCGCCTCCGGGGTCTCACATGTTCCAGCAACAGGCAGACGGCGGGGGTCTTCTCTATGGCCTGGCATCCGGTGTGGCAAGTGAGTAACAAAGAATTATACACACAGTGAAAAATGACAGATCGGCAGAGCCATTATTTTTTTTTTTCTTTTAAATCTTAAAATAGAAGTATGGGATTCTTAACCCCCCCCAAAAAAACAAAAAACATTATATTCACCTAGGTGGATGCTGCATCTGTCCCCCTCTGTTTTTAAGACTGATCTCTCAGTTCTCGGTCTTCAGTGAGCAGAGAGCCGGTGCCCCTCCAGCGCTCACCGGAGCGCCCGGCTGTGAACGGGGCGGGAGTGCCTGCCTCCGTCTCCCAGTGGGCCACCAAGGGGCAGAGCCAGCTGACGGTCTAGGCATCTGGGTGGATCACAACTTTAACAAAAAAACATAGTAAGGCCTTATTTGCACATGCATACTACAGTGTATACCTCTGCAAGGCCATGTTCAGGGATGCACAGGTGTTCCATGTATCCCTGTGCAGGCAGTCCCATTGATGTCATTTGAGATGTAGCAACTGCATGAACACAGCCGTTGCTCCCAAATTGATATCTATATGGGTCCGGGTGCATGTTCCTGAGCTCACACTGTCTGCATTTGGGGTAATGCACCCACACCTACACGGATGTTAGATTAGGAGCAGCGGCTGTGCCCGTGCAGCCGCTGCATCCCAATTGACATTAAAGGGAATACCTGCATGGAGATGCTCAGGACACCTAGGCATCCCCATGCAGGTAAACGCTGTCCTCCATGGGCATACACTTTAGTACGCCCCATGAGAATGGGTCTTTTACAAACTCTGAAAGCTGTAAAGGGAAAAATGATAAGCTCAGATCTTTACAGTAAATTGTGTTTATTTGCAGTTTTGCGCACCTTCAGTTTTCACCATTTCACAAAAAGGCGCAATTGAAAATATACAAATATTTGTTAGGTACTAACGCAATTCAGTTTTAACTTTTCTATATATAATATAACTTTCAATGCCAATATAGCCTGCGTACGTATTTCTGTTGACTGTTTTTGTATATTTGAAAGGCTCGCAGGCGCTGTCTCTAGAGACTCGGCACAAAAGCAGTGTGCTTGGAAAAGATTATTGTAGAAACCCTTATGTGCCAGAGAGACGATGTATGAGTTCACAGAAAACACTTTATTGCAGAGCGGATAAAACGTAGCATGTGGTTTCTCACTGCTTCAATCTTTCTGTGACAAGTCCACTAAAGTAGTTGAAGTAACGTCAAGTTCTAAATGCACTACAGTTTACACCAGTGTGATTCAGTTCTTATTTCTTTCTGTTTTCTTCTGCGTCTGCTAGATTTTTCCTTAAAAATGTCTTGTTCTGCTAAGGAGGCTTTTTACGTTTGTTTAATAAACTACAGACGTGTCTTCTGCCAACATTTTCTATTTGGTGTCTATACCAAATGACCGTATTTCTCATCCTCTATTGGTTTTATTAACTTAAAAACATGCATTTTACCTGTCTGTGTCAGTGCCTCTTCCTGTTCCAACATGATAGTGCACAAACAAGGTCCATAAGGACATAGATGACCGAGTTTGGGGTGGGGTTACTTGACTGGCCTGCACAGAGTCCTGATCTCAACCCGATAGAGCAGCTTTGGGATGAATTTGAGCAGAGACTGCGAGCCAGGCGTTCTTGTCTGACATCAGTGCCTGATCTCACAAATGCGCTTCTGCAAGAATGGTCAAACATTCCCATAGACACACTCCTAAACCTTATGGACAGCCTTCCCAGGAGAGAATCCTAGGGACTAAGACTGGGATACCATTAAAGTTCATGTGCATGTAAAGGAAGGAGTTACAATACTTTTGGCAATATAATGTATGATAAAGTCCAAAAGTGAAGTGCTAGTGCACCACCATGTTCAAAGTGAAGAATCATTGTTCCATTCGTGTCTCCACCACCAATAAAAAATGACCGCTCATCTTCAACATATGACCCCTGAATTAACAGTAAGGTGTGTGAGAGAGGGTGAGTGCCCAGAGGCAGGCTGTGATTGGGAGGGGGGTATGTGCCTAGAGGCAGGCTGTTATTGGGGAGGCGGTGTGTTCCTAGAGGCAGGCCATGATTGGGAGGGGGGTGTGTGCCTAGAGGCAAGCTGTGATTGGGAGGGGGTGTGTCCCCAAAGGCAGGCTGTGATTTGGAGGGGGGTGTGTGTCCAGAGGCAGGCTGTTATTGGGGAGGGGGGTGTGTGCCCAGAGGCAGGCTTTGATTGGGGAGGGGTGTGTGCCTAGAGGCAGGCTGTGATTGGGGAGGGGTGTGTGCCTAGAGGCAGGCTGTGATTGGGGAGGGGGTGTGCCTAGAGGCAGGCTGTGATTGGGGAGGGGTGTGTGCCTAGAGGCAGGCTGTGATTGGGGAGGGGGTGTGTGCCTAGAGGCAGGCTGTGATTTGGAGGGGGGTGTCCCCCCAAAGGCAGGCTATGATTGGGAGGAGGGTGTGTGCCCGAAGGCAGGCTGTGATTGGGAGGGGGTGTGTGTGCCTAGAGGCAGGCTGTAATTGGAAGGGGGGGGGGGGGTGTTCCCAGTGGCAGACTGATTGGAAGGGGGTGTGTGCCAGTGGCAGGCTGTGATTGGGAGGGGGGCGCGGTGGCTGAACTAACTACCCAATGCAGGCATGCTGTGTGTCTTCTTATTGTCCTGCACCCCTGAATGTAAAGCCAAAGGATTAAAACTGATCATGCTAACACGGATCAGCTTCTCTACTTTGTGTGGTCAGTTTAGAACAAGGAAAAACAGTGACTGCCAGGATCAACCTGGTACTTCATATGGAAGACGTACATAAAAATGGTAGAGACTTTAAGTTCTAAAATATAAAATAAATTTTTTATAAAATGTAAAATAAATATTTAACCACTTCCAGACCGCCGCACGCCGATGTACATCCAAACTTTGAAGGGGTATATCGTTGTTATGGCAGCAGCTAGCTGCCATAACCCTGGTAGCTCCGTTTTCGTGCGGTTGCCGGCTTTCAGATAAAAGTGGTCCCTGCGGCGGATTCGCCGCAAGATCACTTTAATCGCCGCGATCTGGTGCCCTCCGCCGCTTACCGGAGCCGTCGGTAGCGGCAGAGGCGATCGCTACCGTCTCCGTCCTGTGCCTGGAGACGAGTGAGGCTAAGATGGCGCCCACTTGTCTCCATGACACTGCTGGGCGGAAGCGACGTCAAAACGATCCCGCAACATAGATAACCTGTCATTTCAAATGTCATTTTTTTAAATTACTTTTTTTTTTATTGCATTTTAGTGTAAATATGAGATCTGAGGTCTTTTTGACCCCAGATCTCATATTTAAAAGGACCTGTCATACTTTTTTCTATTACAAGGGATGTTTACATTCCTTGTAATGGGAATAAAAGTGACACCATTTTTTTTTTTAAACAGTGTAAAAAAAAAAAAAAAAAAAGTAAAATAAATAATAAAAATAAATTTAAAAAAAAAAAAAACCCCCGTCCCAACGAGTTCGTGCGCAGAAGCGAACGCATACGCGAGTAGCGCCCGCATATGAAAATGGTGGTCAAACCACACATGTGAGGTATCACCACGATCGTTAGAGCGAGAGCAATAATTCTAGCCCTAGACCTCCTCTGTAACGCAAAACATGCAACCTGTAGAATTTTTTAAACGTCGCCTATGGAGATTTTTGAGGGTAAAAGTTTGACGCCATTCCACGAGCGGGCGCAATTTTGAAGCGTGACATGTTGGGTATCAATTTACTTGGCGTAACATTATTTTTCACAATATAAAAAAAATTGGGCTAACTTTACTGTTGTCTTATTTTTTTATTCAAAAAAGTGAATTTTTTCCAAAAAAAGTGCGCTTATAAGACCGCTGCGCAAATACGGTGCAAAAAAAAGTATTGCAACAACCGCCATTTTATTCTCTAGGGTGTTATAAAAATAAATATTATGATGTTTGAGGGTTCTAAGTGATTTTCTAGCAAAAAAACCTGTTTTAACCACTTGCCGACCGCCTCACGCCTATATACGTGAGCAGAATGGCACGGGCAGGCAAAATCACGTACCTGATACGTGATGCCTTCCCGCGGCGGTCGGCATTTGTCTGGCAGCGATCAAAGATGAGGGGGAGGCCATCCGATCGTGGCCCCCCCCTCGTGATCGCTCCCAGCCAATGAGAAACATCCCCTGCCTCTGTATAGTACACAGAGGCAGAGGATGTGATGTCATCTCTCCTCGGCTCGGGAGTTTCCGTTCCCGCGCCGAGGAGAGAAGACATGTGAGTAAGTGTAACACACTAACACACACAGTAGAACATGCCAGGCACACTAAACACCCCGATTCCCCCCCCCCCCCAATCACCCCCCCCGTCACAAACTGACACCAAGCAGGTTTTTTTTTTTTTTTTACTGATTGGTGTCAGTTTGTGACAGTTAGTGTGTTAGGGCAGTGAGTGGTAGCCCCCTGTAGGTCTAGGGTACCCCCCTAACCCCCCCTAATAAAGTTTTAACCCCTTGATCACCCCCCGTCACCAGTGTCACTAAGCGATCATTTTTCTGATCGCTGTATTAGTGTCGCTGGTGACGCTAGTTAGTGAGGTAAATATTTAGGTTCGCCGTCAGCGTTTTATAGCGTCAGGGACCCCCATATACTACCTAATAAATGTTTTAACCCCTTGATTGCCCCCTAGTTAACCCTTTCACCACTCATCACTGTATAACCATTATGGGTGATGCTGGTTAGTTCGTTTATTTTTTATAGTGTCAGGGCACCCGCCGTTTATTACCGAATAAAGGTTTAGCCCCCTGATCGCCCGGCGGTGATATGCGTCGCCCCAGGCAGTGTCAGATTAGCGCCAGTACCGCTAACACCCACGCACGCAGCATACGCCTCCCTTAGTGGTATAGTATCTGTACGGATCAATATCTGATCCGATCAGATCTATACTAGCGTCCCCAGCAGTTTAGGGTTCCCACAAACGCAGTGTTAGCGGGATCAGCCCAGATACCTGCTAGCACCTGCGTTTTGCCCCTCCGCCCGGCCCAGCCCACCCAAGTGCAGTATCGATCGATCACTGTCACTCACAAAACACTAAACGCATAACTGCAGCGTTCACAGAGTCAGGCCTGATCCCTGCGATCGCTAACAGTTTTTTTTGGTGGCGTTTTGGTGAACTGGCAAGCGCCAGCGGCCTAGTACACCCCGGTCGTAGTCAAACCAGCACTGCAGTAACACTTGGTGACGTGGTGAGTCCCATAAGTGCAGTTCAAGCTGGTGAGGTGGCAAGCACAAGTAGTGTCCCGCTGCCACCAAAAAGACAAACACAGGCCCGTCGTGCCCATAGTGCCCTTCCTGCTGCATTCGCCAATCCTAATTGGGAACCCACCGCTTCTGCAGCGCCCGTACTTCCCCCATTCACATCCCCAACCAAATGCAGTCGGCTGCATGAGAGGCATTTTTATGTCCTCCCGAGTACCCCTACCCAACAAACCCCCCAAAAAAGATGTTGTGTCTGCAGCAAGTGTGGATATAGGCGTGACACCCGCTATTATTGTCCCTCCTGTCCTGACCATCCTGGTCTTTGCATTGGTGAATGTTTTGAACGCTACCATGCACTAGTTGAGTATTAGCGTAGGGTACAGCATTGCACAGACTAGGCACACTTTCACAGGGTCTCCCAAGATGCCATCGCATTTTGAGAGACCCGAACCTGGTACCAGTTACAGTTATAAAAGTTACAGTTACAAAAAAAAGTGTAAAAAAAAAACAAAAAAAAAAAAACACAAACAAATAAAAAAAAATAGTTGTCGTTTTATTGTTCTCTCTCTCTCTCTCTCTATTCTCTCTATTGTTCTGCTCTTTTTTACTGTATTCTATTCTGCAATGTTTTATTGTTATTATGTTTTATCATGTTTGCTTTTCAGGTATGCAATTTTTTATACTTTACCGTTTACTGTGCTTTATTGTTAACCACTTTTTTGTCTTCAGGTACGCCATTCACGACTTTGAATGGTTATACCAGAATGATGCCTGCAGGTTTAGGTATCATCTTGGTATCATTCTTTTCAGCCAGTGGTCGGCTTTCATGTAAAAGCAATCCTAGCGGCTAATTAGCCTCTAGACTGCTTTTACAAGCAGTGGGAGGGAATGCCCCCCCCCCACCGTCTTCCGTGTTTTTCTCTGGCTCTCCTGTCTCAACAGGGAACCTGAGAATGCAGCTGGTGATTCAGCCAGCTGACCATAGAGCTGATCAGAGACCAGAGTGGCTCCAAACATCTCTATGGCCTAAGAAACCGGAAGCTACGAGCATTTTATGACTTAGATTTCGCCGGATGTAAACAGCGCCATTGGGAAATTGGGGAAGCATTTTATCACACCGATCTTGGTGTGGTCAGATGCTTTGAGGGCAGAGGAGAGATCTAGGGTCTAATAGACCCCAATTTTTTCAAAAAAGAGTACCTGTCACTACCTATTGCTATCATAGGGGATATTTACATTCCCTGAGATAACAATAAAAATGATTTAAAAAAAAAATGAAAGGAACGGTTTAAAAATAAGATAAAAAAGCAAAAAAATAATAAAGAAAAAAAAAAAAAAAGCACCCCTGTCCCCCCTGCTCTCGCGCTAAGGCGAACGCAAGCGTCGGTCTGGCGTCAAATGTAAACAGCAATTGCACCATGCATGTGAGGTATCACCGCGAAGGTCAGATCGAGGGCAGTAATTTTAGCAGTAGACCTCCTCTGTAAATCTAAAGTGGTAACCTGTAAAGGCTTTTAAAAATGTATTTAGTTTGTCGCCACTGCACGTTTGTGCGCAATTTTAAAGCATGTCATGTTTGGTATCCATGTACTCGGCCTAAGATCATCTTTTTTATTTCATCAAACATTTGGGCAATATAGTGTGTTTTAGTGCATTAAAATTTAAAAAAGTGTGTTTTTTTTCCACAAAAAATGCGTTTGAAAAATCGCTGCGCAAATACTGTGTGAAAAAAAAAAATGAAACACCCACCATTTTAATCTGTAGGGCATTTGCTTTAAAAAAATGTATAATGTTTGGGGGTTCAAAGTAATTTTCTTGCAAAAAAAAACTAACTTTTTCATGTAAACAATAAGTGTCAGAAAGGGCTTTGTCTTCAAGTGGTTAGAAGAGTGGGTGATGTGTGACATAAGCTTCTAAATGTTGTGCATAAAATGCCAGGACAGTTCAAAACCCCCCCAAATGACCCCATTTTGGAAAGTAGACACCCCAAGCTATTTGCTGAGAGGCATGTCGAGTCCATGGAATATTTTATATTGTGACACAAGTTGCAGGAAAGAGCCAAATTTTTTTTTTTTTTTTTTTTTTTTTTTTTTTTTGCACAAAGTTGTCACTAAATGATATATTGCTCAAACATGCCATGGGAATATGTGAAATTAAACCCCAAAATAAATTCTGTTGCTTCTCCTGAGTACGGGGATACCACATGTGTGAGACTTTTTGGGAGCCTAGCCGCGCACGGGACCCCGAAAACCAAGCCCCGCCTTCAGGCTTTCTAAGGGTGTAAATTTTTGATTTCACTCTTCACTGCCTATCACAGTTTTGGAGGCCATGGAATGCCGAGGTGGCACAAAACCCCCCCAAATGACCCCATTTTGGAAAGTAGACACCCCAAGCTATTTGCTGAGAGGTATAGTGAGTATTTTGCAGACCTCACTTTTTGTCACAAAGTTTTGAAAATTGAAAAAAGAAGAAAAAATTTTTTTTTTCTGGTCTTTCTTCAGTTTCAAAAACAAATGAGAGCTGCAAAATACTCACCATGCCTCTCAGCAAATAGCTTGGGGTGTCTACTTTCCAAAATGGGGTCATTTGGGGGGGTTTTGTGCCATCTTGGCATTTTATGGCTTTCAAAACTGATAGGCAGTGAGGAGTGAAATCAAAAATTTATGCCCTTAGAAATCCTGAAGGCGGTGCTTGGTTTTCGGGGCCTCGTACGCGGCTAGGCTCCCAAAAAGTCCCACACATGTGGTATCCCCGTACTCAGGAGAAGCAGCTGAATGTATTTTGGGGTGCAATTCCACATATGCCCATGGCCTGTGTGAGCAATATATCATTTAGTGACAACTTTTTGTAAATTTTTTTTTTTTTTTTTTTTTGTCATCATTCAATCACTTGGGACAAAAAAAAAATATTCAATGGGCTCAACATGCCTCTCAGCAATTTCCTTGGGGTGTCTACTTTCCAAAATGGGGTCATTTGTGGGGGTTTTGTACTGCCCTGCCATTTTAGCACCTCAAGAAATGACATAGGCAGTCATAAACTAAAAGCTGTGTAAATTCCAGAAAATGTACCCTAGTTTGTAGACGCCATAACTTTTGCGTAAACCAATAAATATACGCTTATTGACATTTTTTTTACTAAAGACATGTGGCCGAATACATTTTGTCCTAAATGTATGACTAAAATTTAGTTTATTGGATTTTTTTTATAACAAAAATAGAAAATATCATTTTTTTTTCAAAATTTTCGGTCTTTTTCCGTTTATAGCGCAAAAAATAAAAACGGCAGAGGTGATCAAATACCATCAAAAGAAAGATCTATTTGTGGGAAGAAAAGGACGCAAATTTCGTTTGGGTACAGCATTGCATGACCGCGCAATTAGCAGTTAAAGCGACGCAGTGCCGAATTGTAAAAAGTGCTCTGGTCAGGAAGGGGGTAAATTCTTCCGGGGCTGAAGTGGTTAAACATGTAAACACCTAAAATCCAAAACGAGGCTGGTCCTTAATTGGTTAATATAACGTACACTTTAAATATTAATTAATAGTTTAATATGAATTGCCCTCTATATGCATGACCTGTATTGTATGACAATGATTCTAATAAATTTGATTTTTTTTTTTTTTTTTTACACTATTCTATTCATTTACCTGTGATCATCATGGACACCTCATTTAAAGTCTCATGGGCGAATCTTTTTCTCGTTTTGTGTAATATAAGGATGGAGGTGCCTCATGTTAGGGAGCAGTTTTCAGCCTTTTTCTTTTTTCTATTAATAGTTTAATATGAGTGTATTTTTAAAAGCATCTTTTGTAAGCTCCTGAATTTGATCTGGTATCAACCTCTTGGAGTCCTCATACAGCAGGGCTCAGACTGGGGGGAGGTGAAGGGTACACTAGGGTAGAACTAGGAGGCAATCAGTTGTGCTGCATATGCTCACAAGAAGCATGCTGATAGAAGGGGAGAGAGTAGAATGACTGAGAAATGAAGTCCATCAGTCTGCTGATTCTCTTTCACTGTCAAATCACAGACAGTGCGAGGGACAAGACCTAGTAGTATTACATAACACAGCAGAGAAAATTCGGATGATCTGCCTGTGCTGTGTAAGTCTCAAAACTGGATGGACAGAAATAGAAATCCTATGGCATGTAGAGCAGCTCCCTTGTATGTATTTGATCTTTGCATTTAGTTTTTTGCCCGGAGCCCAGATTAAATATGTTCTTTTTCATTTCCTTTAGTATCTTATGTCTGGATTTGTCATTGTAGAAAGTGTTGTAATTATATTTTGCGGTACAGCCCGCTGTTGTGACCAGCATGTGATGGGTGGATAGTATGGGCGGATGGAGAGGGATGTGCGGTGGAGGTCTTTGATCCGTGAATGGTGGTGATGAGGGTGGGGAGTGTATTGCAGGTTGTACATTGCAGAATAGGGGAGACTCCTCTCACCTGAGTGAGACACCATTAGATGCTATCGCAGAAACAGAACACCCGCTGTCATGTCTCCAGGAGACTCCCTGTCTGCAGAGAACACAACTGCTGCAGACTTTGTTTCACAGATCATGTTACAGGTATTTTATTTTTTTTAAGCAAACTCCTGTACTGGTATACAAGTGTGTGTATATGTATGTGTGTGTGTGTGTGTATATATATATATATATATATATATATATATATATATATATACATACACACCATTTCAGCAAACTCCTGTACTGATATGCTATATATATATATATATATATATATATATATATATATATATATATATATATATTTACCATTTCTGACCATCTCTTGAAAATATTGTTTCTCGACGGTCCCCTTGCTTTAGCTGTTTGAACCACAAGCTGGGAACACATGCTGTCCAGTACTTCTTTATTGCCCATAAATGGATCAAGGGAAAAGTCAATATACGGAAATGGGTGCTGCAACATCCGGTTTGTTTTTAAAGGTGAAAAATGTGGTGCTGTCATCCTCATCCTTGCTTTCTTGAGTCATTAAAAACAAACCCAAAACAAGCATTCAGCGCCAGAAGCGTCTTGGTACTCACGATCTGCATATTTTCTTCACATCAGTGAGAAATCTGCCAACGCAGTGAGGAAAGGATCAACATGACAGCCTCAGCCAATCCAGTGAGGCAAGGCTCAATATGATATCCTCGGCCAGTGCAGTGAGGCAAGGCTCAATATGATATCCTCGGCCAGTGCAGTGAGGCAAGGCTCCAACATGACAGCCTCGGAGAATGCAGTGAGGCAAGGCTCCAACATGACAGCCTCGGAGAATGCAGTGAGGTAAGGATCAACATGACAGCCTCAGCCAATACAGTGAGGCAAGGATCAACATGACAACCCCGGCCAATGCAGTAAGGCAAGGATCAACATGACCGCCTCGGTCAATGCAGTAAGACAAGGATCAACATGATAGCCTCGTCCAATGCAGTAAGGCAAAGCTCAACATGATAGCCTCGCCCAATGCATTAAGACAAGGATCAACATGATAGCCTCGTCCATTGCAGTAAGTTAAGGATCAACATGATAGCCTCAGCCAATCCAGTAAGGCAAGGATCAACATGATAGCCTCGGCCAATCCAGTAAGGCAAGGATCAACATGATAGCCTCGGCCAATCCATTAAGGCAAGGATCAACATGACAGCCTCGGCCAATGCAGTGAGACAAAGATCAACATGACAGGCTCGTCCAATTCAGTAAGGCAAAGCTCAACATGATAGCCTCGGCCAATTTAGTAAGGCAAGGATCAACATGATAGCCTTGGCCAATGCAGTCAGGCAAGGTTCAACATGACTGCTTGAGGCAAAGCTCAATATGACAGCCTCAGCCAATCCAGTTAGGCAAGGATCAACATGACCGCCTCGGCCATTGCAGTAAGACAAGGATCAACATGACAGCCTTAGGACAGGTTCCTATAGAAGCAAGTATTTCTGCACTGACAGATTCCCTTTGAAACCTACTCTATTCTTCTAGGTTTGGTTTCGGAAGAATCTGATGTGACTGTTTCAGCCGTCTTCCAATGTCTCACAGCTTCTGTCTGATCACTTGTATGGAAAAACAGGACATTAGCTTTCCTCACCAACCCTTTTACCCCCCAGAGAAACCCCTGAAATAATATTCAGGTCTCAAGTCAAGTCCTGCTAAAGCCAACTTATTGGTGGTCAGTGGGGAGAATGTCCCCCTTATAGACAGCTAAAAAAAAAAATCATTGTTGTGTATACACCATCAGATGAGAGGTCAGTCAGCCACAGCCCAAGGAAATCCTAGCAACCTCTGGAGGAGCCCTAATGTTCCTCAGAACCCTGGTTGCTAATGGCTGCTTCAGGTCTTGTTCACATGCGCGGGGCCCTCTTCATTCAGATCATTTTTCAGGCAGCATTTGACAGGCTTTAAGGAGGCAATTTATCCCCTCCCTTTACTGGCTGATTTATTCCTGTAAATGCTACACTACTGCACTACAGTCGCATGCATTGGATGCAGTTGCGGCGCAGCTCCATAGACTTGTATTGGTCATATTCGGAAACGGTAGCAACCACCAAATGCGACATGCTGTAGAGCCATGAGCAGCTGCATGTCGGTGTTTAGGCGGGTGGTCTATGTTATTGCCTCTTGGTTGCTCGTGAGAATGAGGCCTTACAAGGTAGCTTTATTTAATTGTACAGGTACGCTGCAAGTAGTATTTGTATTTCTCCATATGTGATAAAGTCTTTGCTTCAGTGCTCATTGGAAGACACAGGCATGTAATCCTTTGCATGCAGAACTAGGGACCAGGTAAGGAACTTAAAAACTTGGGAAGCAAATATGGCAGCAGAAAGCACGGGGAATACTGGCTGTCCTAGAAAAATGAGCTTCCTGAGCATGTGCAGGGGTATAGCAACTAGACGACCGGCCCTTTCCTTTTATTCTGCATTCTATCCAAACTTCCTGAAGGTGGCGGCATAACTCTCTCAGAATGAAGTTCACTACTGTGCCCTCCAATGAACTACCAAAGAAAAGGGGTTTATGGAAAGTACATCAAAATCCTATGTTTTCTAACTAGTGACTGAACCTGAAATTGTGTTTTTTAATTTATTTTAATTGAGCTGTTACATGCTAGACAAATATGTCAATCATGCTGGCAGTGGGGAGTGTAAAAGGGAAAAATACTTAATTGGTTTACAGGTGAGAGCGAGTCTTCCCAACATATTTTAAAATTCACACAGCACCTGTGTATGTTTTACCATCTATTGATTTGGCTGGAGTTGTGGAATCTAAGATTCACAAAGAAAACCAGCACAAAAAAAAAAAAAAAAAAGCTGCCCATGGAGTATGCGCATTTTTATTCACATTTTTACTATTACTAACTACAAATGCAAATTTAATGGCTAATCACTGCCTGCACTCTGTGTAGATGGTGCACATTCCTGCAATACCCTCTGGGTGGCAGTAGTGGTACACCATTCATACTAATATTTAAACCGACACACCATTTCCTCTTCTACTCCAGCCAACCAAAAATAATGCTATATATACTTTGTGTGTGTTATGCTTAATCCAAAAGTTTACCTATTTACAGAGTTCCAACACATAGTGAGGATCTATATTCCAGTTCCAAGTTGTACAGTATCTCACAAAAGTGAGTACACCCCTCGCATTTTTGTAAATATTTTATTCTATCTTTTCATGTGACAACACTGAAGAAATGACACGTTGCTACAATGTAAAGTAGTGAGTGTACAGCTTGTATAACAATGTAAATTTGCTGTCCCCTCAAAATAACTCAACAAACAGTCGGTAAAGTGGAGTTCCACCCATTTAAAAGTCAGCAGCTACAAAAAATGTAGCTGCTGACTTTTAATAATCAGACACTCACCTGTCCCGCGGTCCAGCAATGCGGGTGCGGGAAGCCTTGCTCCTCTCCGCGGCGCTGGCATTAAAACAGTGGGCGCCCTGGCGGCGCGCCGTGAACGTCCGTGTAATCTTCTGGGACCTGTGAGGCCTCATGCACACGAGACGCTGGTGCAAACTCTGCTGAACACATGTTTATAAAAGCTGAAACCAGCGTTTAGAAACGCCCTTTTTGCCGCGTTTGCATGCCGCGTTTGCATGCTGCGTTTAGCTGCGTTTTACTACGTTTACGTCTAGAAGCGTCTGCAGAGCAGAGAATGACATTTCGCGACCCAAATTTGGGGCCCCGTATCTCAGAGCCACTTGGCGCTTAAAACCCCAAATTTGGTGTGCTAATACATATAGGCTATCAGTATAACATATCCAAATTTGAGGTTCCTAGTAGGGCTGGGAGATTTTCTTAAAGCGGTTGTATACCCGCAAATTTTTTTATTTTTTTTTTAACCCTGTAAAGCAAAAGGCATAATGAGCTAGTATGCACCGCATACTAGCTCATTATGAAATACTTACCTTAGAACGAGGCGTCAGTATCTTACCTGGTCCACGCCGAGGGAGCTGTCATGTTGCCTCGGCGTGTCTTCCGGGTATCGCGGTTCCAGCGCTGTGAGTGGCTGGAGCCGCGATGTCATCACTCCCGCGCATGCGCGGGAGATTTCTTACTCGGCAAGGTCCGGCAGCTGCCGGGCTTCAGCCGAGAATCCCCTGTGCGCATGCGCCACTGCAGTCAGCGGCGCATAGCAAGGGGAATATCTCCTAAACCGTAAAGGTTTAGGAGATATTTTTTTTACCTACAGGTAAGCCTTATTGTAGGCTTACCTGTAGGTAAAAGTTACCAAAAAGACTATACAACCTCTTTAAAAAAAAAAATAATCTTCGATTCTCTTAAAACTCGATTCGCGATTCGAATCGAGGTTTTTGTTTTTGGTTTTTTTTGGAAACCGCGCCGGTCCCGAAGCGCTGCGGGCATAAGCTTTTAGGCGAGGCCGCGTCTTCGGCCTAGTCCGCGGCGTCCGGCCTAGCGGACTAGGCCGAAGCTGCGGCCTCACCTAAAAACTCCTTGCCCGCAGCTCTTCAGGCCCGGCGCGGTGTCCGCGCCCGTCCGGAGACGCTGCGGGCATGAGTTTTTAGGTGAGGCCGCGGCTTCGGCCTAGTCCTCGGCGTCCGGCCGTAGCCGCGAACTAGGCCGAAGCCGCGGCCTCGCCTTAAAACTCATGCCCGCAGCGCCTCGGGACCAGCGCGGTGAAAAAAAAAAATCTAAAAAAATCGATTTGCTTAAATTTTGAATCAATTTGACCGCACAACTCGATTCAAGATTTAAATCGATTTTTTTCCCAGCCCTAGTTCCTAGCACCAAGTGGCCCCGGGATATGGGGCTCCAAAGTCAGGTCGGAAAATGTAATTCTCTGCTGCAGAAAAGGTGCTTGACATTTTGTGACCCGACTTTGGGGCCCCATATCTCGGGGCCACTTGGTGCTAGGAACCCCAATTGGATATGTTGTAGTGCTAGGTCCACTGTGTTTGCACACCAAATTTGGGGTTCCTAGCATCAAGTGGCCCCGAGATATGGGGCCCCAAAGTCGGGCTGTAAAAACACTTATAAATGCAAACGCGGCCAAACGCGGTACCGTCGTTTAGACGCGTTTGGCGTCTGAAACGTGGAAAACTTTTGCATCTGAACCCATTTTTTTTGCTTCTGGAAAAACGAGGTTAAACGCAACTGCCTAAAAACGCCAAAAAACGAGACTGTGTACATGGACACATAGGATAACATTGAATGGGTTCAGGGGCAGTTGAAAAAAAAGTCCAACTGCCTCTGAACACGAGTTTAACAGCGTCTCGTGTGCATGAGGCCTGACGTGTAGCAAAGTGTCATTTCTTCTGTGTTGTCACATGAAAAGATATAATAAAATATTTACAAAAATGTGAGGGGTGTACTCACTTTTGTGAGATACTGTATCTAGAGGTTTTTGTGGGTTGCTCTGCATTCCCATACTGAGTGTTTTGGGATGATATTTTCATACAGAGTGGACTGGTCCACTGCACATGTTCAGACAGTGTGGTGGTCCACTGCATGTGCTCGGACAGAATGTGCTCCACTTCTGCACCTGCTCAGCTCGTGTTCCCAGAATAAGGAATTACTTCCACCATCATAGTTTTAAGCAATCAGTGGTCTAGTCCAGTACACTAATAGACAAATAGGAAACAGAAGTGCTTGCTATGAATGCTGTGTCAGGCCTACACCATATGGTCAATGATTTGTGGACACCTGGTTATTACATCTATCTATATGGCTAAAAGTATGTGGGCACCTTTCCAAGTGACTGAGCTCAAGTGTATGCAGTGAAGGGAACAGTTAAAGATTGTTACCCCCAACATTTCATATTCCTGATATGTGCCTGTTGTACCATGTACTTGTATGAGAAAGTTTTCTGTTCTCTTTGTATTGCTTCCTTTTTGTGAAATACTTGGTGATCCTGCCAAGCCCCCCTGCTTTCCTATTTTAAACTGACCACATTAGGCATGAGAGCACATCCATCTCAGCATGGTCAGTTTTCTGGCTGTGCTGGGAAAACCGCTTGCCTGTCATCTAATGATCAGACTTGTGCTGACACGCCCCCTCTCCACAGCTGTTCACTGGGAAGATCAGTGTACTGCTGCTCCTCTCTCCCCCCCAGCTCTCTAAGCCCCTTATTCTGATTGGTCAGCATGGTCTCCGGCGCTTACCAATCAGAACTACTCTGATCTACCCCAGCGTCCTTAGGGAAAGAAGAACAGCCAGCGTGGCTTTCAAACTCCAGGACCACTGCAAAGGCCTCCTATGACAGTGAAACTGTCACCCACGGAGGGACAGTTGTGCTCAAAAGTTTGCATCCGCTTGGAGAATTAGTAATATCCGGTATGTACCCTTTTTAAGGAGAACCCGAGTTAGCCGGCAAAACACGTTTATTTTATTTCCTATGGCATTAATATTCTGTAACTGTAGGTTATAACAGAATGGTACAATCCTAAAAAAAATGGCAACAAGTAAACAAATAAAATGAGCCCTGTTCAAAAGTCTGCGTCCCCTTACTTCTTAATACTGTGTATTGCCCCCTTTAGCATCCATGACAGCGTGCAGTCTTTTGTAATAGTTGCCTGAGGCCCCAAATTTTTGCAGGTGGTATAGCTGCCCATTCATCTTGGCAAAATCCCTCCAGGTCATGCAAATTCTTTGATCGTCTTGCATGAATCGCATGGCTGAGATCTCCCCAGAGTGGCTCTGATATTAAGGTCAGGAGAATGTGATGACCACTCCAGAAAGGCTGTCCTAGAGCAATAGAGGTGATTGGAGATGATACGGTCTCCGATCACCTCTATTGTAAGCCGGCGCGTCAGGCGGATCGGATGCCGGGCTCCCCACCTGGGTAGAAGAGCTCGGAGAGGCACAGGAGCTTGGCAGGAGAAGGGAGAGACCCCCTTCCTTCACTTGTAAAAGCAATTCAGTGACTAATTAGCCGCTAAGATTGCTTTTACTTTGTAGAGCATCCTCTGCTCTAAAAAAACAATACCAGGATTATGGCTGAGAGCTGCAGCCATAACCCTAATATAACTACTTGGGGTCAATCGTGTACATGTACCTGACTTGCCGGCAAATGGTTAAAAAGGAGCCAAACAACTATGTGATAATAAATGGCTTCATATGATCATTAGCCTTAAAGGGGCTGTAAACCCTTGTGTTTTTTTCACCTTAATACATCTGTCAGTCACTGGCCCCCAAGTCCCCCCCCCCCCCATTTTACTCACCTGAGCCCTGGAATTTCACCTGGCGGAGACGAGCTCTTACTTTGCCCGGAGTGTGCGGCACTTGATTGGATAGATTGATAGCAGCGCATCCATTGGCTCCCGCTGCTGTCAATCAAATCCAATGACGCGTGTGTCGGGGGGCGGGACCGAGTCCGGCATTCGTTTCTATGGACGCAAATGCTGGACTCGGGAGCGCGCCCGCACGGTAACCCCCCCGGGAGAGCGCTTCTCCTAGGGGGTTATACGATGTGGGGAGGAGCCGCCGAGGGACCCTAGAAGTCTGTTCAGAGCCACTCTGTGCAAAACGAACTGCACAGCAGAGGTAAGTATGACATGTTTGTTGTTTAAAAAAAACAAAAAAAATGCAAACCTTTACAAACAATCACTTTAAATAAAATACTTTTTTTGGCATGATCAGTCATATTTTCAATATCAATGCCAAAATTTCACGATTTCTGCCAGGGGATGCAAATTTCTGAGCACTACTATAATTGCAACAGGAAGAGTGTAGTGAAGTGTTCACCTTGTCATTTTATTCTTCTGAAAAAGCGAACATACAATTTAACGGTAGTTTCAATAATTTCTTAGTTTTGCATGACCAAAGACTCATATTGCTTTGGAAATAAACCTCCACAGTGCTATATAGTAAATATTTTAATCAGTTTACACCCTGATTTCAATCATTTCGGCCAGAAATGATCTGAATTTTTAGTGGGCATCTATGCTTGGCATTGTGACGACGAAACCGGGGGGGGGGGGGGTTAGATGGTGGTCTTCTGCAGACGCACAGATCATACAGAACACATCAACTCATTGGCCTGCATAGCTGTGTGATTCTTGTTGCTGTGATCTCAGTTGTAATGTGTTTATCGCCTCAGAGTTTATTTTGGCCTCCTTGTAGAGAGAGACATTCGAATTCTCTATAAAATTTCCCTACGCCGCCTCTGTAATTTATTTCTCAGACCTTTTTATCGTGTAGCAATGTGATTGCACTTTTCCTGCATTGGAAGGATTGATGGATTGTTGTCTTAATAACATGTCTCACACCCCCTTTATCTGCAGCCTATGAGCTCTTATATTGGATATACAAAGCATCTAAAATTGTATTTATTTTTTTCCCAAGTGCACTTGTGGGAAGGAGCCATATTAAAAACAATTGGGGAGATTTCAATGAGGCATTTGCAAAACATTTTGCACTTGTGAACCGGGCCCTAGCGTTCTGCCACCAAGCGTAGGGCCCCTGGGCTCGGGTTGCTCAGTCTAAAATGGCCGGACTTATTTTTTGTTCCAGTCCAGGACTGACTGCAAGACAGATTCTAAAGAGCATCTGTGGCACTCTATGATTTTAATTTTTTTTTAATGATTTTTTTTCTTTGCATAACCTAGCATTGGCAGTAGCAGACACTATATTGTACCCTTAGGTTGTGCAACTTGTCCTGCGACTTGGGACTGCAAAGTCACATGACAAGTCATATCCAATGATTTCCAATGAGAACCATCCATATCTGTGCAACTAAATCGTAGCAACTTCAAAGTAGTCCCTGCACTACTTTGGTCCGACTTTGATGCGACTTGAGGTCCTCAGACCTCACGATTACACAGGCATTGCTTCCTGTTGCGTCAAAGTCGCAGCAAAAAAATCTGAAGTGTGAAAGGGGCCTAACATGCACTCAGCTCCTGAAAACTCATCCTGTGTATTCCCCTGGAGCCCCATAGACAGGTTCTGCATTATATCCTGCAAAATTTGGCTTTGTCTGGCACGGTTTTGGCATCAGAAGTAACATTGCTTCAAATACGCACGCGCTGGTCGTTCGCCTCAACCTTACATGTGACCTGAAGTAATTCTGTGTAACATGCACAACATATAGATAGAGAGATGGATAGAGGGAGATGGATAGAGGGAGATGGATAGAGGGAGATGGATAGAGGGAGATGGATAGAGGGAGATGGATAGAGGGAGATGGATAGAGGGAGATGGATAGAGGGAGATGGATAGAGGGAGATGGATAGAGGGAGATGGATAGAGAGAGATGGATAGAGAGATAGATAGATATAAAAAGTTGTGCATGTTACACAGTGTATATATATATATATATATATATATATATATATATATATATATATATATATATATATATATATATATATATATAGTGTGTGTGTATATATTTAAAACATTAAAAAAAAAAAAGAAAACTAATTTAAAAAAAAAATAATTAAAAGAACAGTTTTGCCCTTTCTTCATGCTTATATTGCATCTTGGTGCTGCTGATCTCCTTTAGACTTTTTTATGGTTTCTTCCTGTCTATATGCACTCACTCCAGCATCTGCTGCACTTCATTGGTCTGCACTGGCTTTCTAATTATGACAACAGTGGACAATGCCTGTGCAATTTAGGGGCACGGGGTGACAATGTAGGGATACAGTTGAGGGGGCGGTTGTCACCCTATAAACAGAAAGTGAAAGACAGAGGAGGCGCTTCTTTGTCCAATACGTCAACAGTTTATTAGGACACAAGAATAAGAAGCACTCGATAAGAAATCGGGCTCATAAAATCATTAATTCGGATGAGATCCTGTCACTGTCAGTCCATAGCCACGCAGTCAACCAGCAGCTGCGGAGAAGGTGGATCGCAAGAGCAAGATAGCCGCTGCACTTCCGGGATCGACATGGAAGGCACGCACCGGATTTGACCTCGGGAGAGGGGCGGTAACGCGTTTCAAAGCATGCTCCTTTTTCAGACTTAAGCTCAGAAGTGCCTGAACAAGGACCTTCATGGCAAAATCACCAAGTTTTTTTTTTAATAAAGCTGCAGATTGAAAAAGCCCGAAAATAACTTTGGAATTGAATTAACATGTTAAAGCTAAGGTTTTACCAGTTGAATTTAACACTGCTATAAATTTAAAGAAGTACAGCCAAAGCTAGTTTGACTGTAGTTCTCTTGTGGATCACAAGAGTGCAGTTCGTTCTGCACTCCTGTGACCTGTTTTCACAAAGCCGGACCAGGCTGGGGAGAGATCGTGATAATATGGTCGGGATCTGCCCACAGCCCTAGACTGGCACCTCGCTCAGCCTCTCAGCGAGCCGCTCCTGCCCCCTCCACAGCCAAACACTAGCAGTCACCAGCTCTCTGCTCACGGTGCTCTGAGAACTGAGCGATCAGTGGTATTTGATCACTCGGTTCTCAGTCTTAGAGCTGGTGGGGAACAGATGCACCATTGGACCCATGCTGCATCCAAGTAGGTAGGTATGATTCTTGGAGAAAAAAAAAACTTTACTTCTCTTTTAAAGCAGACCTCAGCAGAATTAGGAATGATGGCACATGCCAGTTTTCGCTCTTCCAGAATCCAGTTGGAATCCCATCACTGCTCTTGTCAGAAAGAAAAACTTGTCATAAGTGATTCATGCTGATTGCAGAGGAACAAGGCAGCAGATAGAAATGACACTCGGTACTCTGGATTGAGACAAGTACACACTATAGAGGGATATGCTTTGTTCATATTTCATGTCTGAGGTTTACAACCACTTTTAAAGAGGAACTGCAGTCTACTTACATAACCTGTAATAAAAACATCTTTGCCATTCTGAGACTTCCCTCCAACCACTTTGCATATTATTTTATATATACTGTGATTCTGTACTTGCCAAATATGTTGCAGAAATCTCCCTCCACTGAGTCTGGCTGCATCCATTTTAACTGTGGGCAGCTGAAGCTGCTGCCTGTTCACTTCCTGGATTTACACAGAGACACACCTCCAGCTCTGCAGCTTTTATTGGCCCACATGACTCATCCCCCCTCCCTTCCTGGCAAACTCTGAGAGAGAAAGAGAGCTGTGCATGATGTCGTAAGCCTAGGCTAATGACCAGACAAGAAACAGGAAGTGGGCTGTATAAGGTATTTACTGGGAGAAAGAAAAAGGTTTACTATCCAAAAGTAAAACAACAAGGGCAGAAGATGGATGGAAAGATGAAAAAATGACTTAAGTCCTGCTTTAAGGAGATTATATGTACATATAAAGCAACACTTTAACCACTTCAGCCCCGGAAGAATTTACCCCCTTCCTGACCAGGCCATTTTTTGCGATACGGCACTGCGTTGCTTTAACTGACAATTGTGCGGTCGTGCAAAGTACCCAAACAAAATTTATTTCCTTTTTCTCCCACAAATAGAGCTTTCTTTTCGTGGTATTTGATCACCTCTGCGGTTTTTATTTTTTGAGCTATAAACAAAAGAAGAGCGACAATTTGTAAAGAACACAATATTTTTTACTTCATGCTATAATAAATATCCCAAATAAAATTAAAAAAAAATCTTCCTCAGTTTAGGCCGATATGTATTCTTCTACATATTTTTGGTAAAAAGAATTGCAATAAGTGTATATTGATTGGTTTGCACAAAAGTTATAGCGTCTACAAAATAGGGGATAGATTTATGGCTTTTTTTTTAATTTTAATAGTAATGCCAGCGATTTTTATCGGGACTGCGACATTGCGGCGGACACTTTTGACACTTTTTTGGGATCACTGACATTTATACAGTGATCAGAGCTAAAAATAGCCACTGATTACTGTGTAAATGTTATTGTCAGGGAAGGGGCTAACACTAATCAATGAACTGCCACAGCGCTCAAAAACGCCGTGGTAGTTCATTGAAAACTACACACCAACAGCTGCAAAGGCTGCCGGTAGTTGTAGTCCATTCATTCATTCATTCATAGAACACTGTGTATGAATGACACGGGCGGGCAGAGCCATTTTTTAAGGATATCCATCTGCCACCAAGGCAACCAGCAGTTTGTCACATTTATAGATATGTATGTGTGCATTATTTGATGCAGAACTAAAAATAAAAATAAGGAAATAAAAAACAAAAAAAACCAACCTTTTAAACCATGCAATAATTAAATTGTATTCAAAGGCAAAGCTTTTCTTGTTTTCGATGGAGTTTGTAAAGGTTAGATCCTTTGTCCAGTCTTTATTGCTCTTTCCCCACGGGGGGATAGTTGTTCTATTTGTCCTGGTGATCATTGTCATCAAGAGAGAAAGTGAGGGGAAATCCAAAATATTATTATAGTAAATATAGTTGGCAACTGTCTATGACAGGTCAGCGCAGTCACAGGCCATTGCAAACATTATGAGGGATAGTCACTCCAATGCTGTGTGTACTGGTGTACCATGTATGGATGGCTACATAGGCTTCATAGGGCATCACCACAGCTATGTTCCGTGAGGTTAAGATGGGTGATCAGGATATTTGGGGTTAGCTCGTCTCTTCATTTTTCGTGAAATATATACCGTGCCTTGAAAAAGTATTCATACCCCTTTGAAATTTTCCAAATTTTGTCATGCTACAACCAAAAAATGTAAATGTATTTTATTGGCATTTTATGTGAAAGACCAACACAAAGTGGCACATAATTGTGAAGTGGAAAGAAAATGATAAATGGTTTTCAATATTTTTTACAAATATGTGAAAATTGTGGCGTGCATTTGTATTCAGCCACCTTTACTCTGATACCCCTCAGAGGTTTGTTAGAGAACTTTAGTGAACAAAACAGCATCATGAAGGCCAAGGAACACACCAGACAGGTCAGGGATAAAGTTGTGGAGAAGTTTTAAAGCAGGGTTAGGTTCTAGAAAAATATCTCAAGCTTTGAACATCTCATGGAGCACTGTTCAATTCATCATCCAAAAATGGAAAGAGTGTGGCACAACTGCAAACCTACCAAGACATGGCCGATGAGACCAAAATTTAACTTTTTGTCCTAAAACCAAAATGCTATGTGTGGCGGCAAACTAACACTGCACATCACCCTGGACACGTCATCCCCACCGTGAAACATGGTGGTGGCAGCATCATATTGTGGGGATGCTTTTCTTCAGCAGGGACAGGGAAGCTGGTCAGAGTTGATGGGAAGATGGATGGATCCAAATACAGGGCAATCTTAGAGGAAAACCTGTTAGAGTCTGCAAAAGACTTGAGACTGGGGCGGAGGTTCACCTTCCAGCAGGACGACCACCCTAAACATACAGCCAGAGCTACAATGGAATGGTTTATATCAAAGCATATTCATGTGTTCGAATGGCCCAGTCAAAGTCCAGACCTAAATCCAATTGAGAATCTGTGGCAAGACTTGAAAATTGCTGTTCACAGACGCTCTCCATCCAATCTGACAGAGCTTGAGCGCTATATTGCAAAGAAGAATGGGCAAAAATATCACTCACTAGATGTGCAAAGCTGGTAGAGACACCCCCAAAAAGACTTGCAGCTGTTATTGCACTGAAAGGAGGTTCTCCAAAGTATTGACTCAGGGGGGCTGAATACAAATGTACCCCCCACACTTTTCACATACGGTATTTATTTGTAAAATAACGATTGAAAACCATTTATCATTTTCCTTCCACTTCACAATTATGTGCCATTTTGTGTTGGTCTATCAGATAAAATTCCAATAAAATACATTTACGTTTTTGGTTGTAACATGACAAAATGTGCAAAATTTCAAGGGGTATGAATCCTTTTTTTTTTTAAGGCACTATATCGATCACTTTGTACTGCAGGTTCACTAAGTGATCGGAAAACAGAAAATAGCTGCATCTCTTTCTGGCTATATAGTTTTTGCTGATTGAAATGACGTATGTTTTATAAAGTAGTTCACATATACTGTATGTATTAAAGTGTGTATTGAGCAGTTTTTGTCGGAGTTGCCCTTTTAGCCCTGGTTCACACCAGTATGGTTTTGAAGTCTCTCTCTACTTCAGGGCGAATTCAAAGCAGTGCGATTTTCATGTTTAGTTTGCTGAAAGTTAACCTCCTATCACCAGTCTTATTACCACTAATGCCCCGTACACACAAGCGGACTTTCCGTTGGAAAAAACTTGGATGGTTATTCCGACGGAATTCCGCTCAAGCTTGGCTTGCATACACACTTCCACACAAGTTCTCTGAACTTTCGACCGTCAAGAACGCGGTGATGTACAACACTATGACGAGCCGAGAAAATTAAGTTCAATGCTTCCGAGCATGCGTCGAATTGTTTCCGAGCATGCGTAGGAATTTTGCGCGTCGCAATTTGTACAGACGATCGCATTTTCCGATAGGAACGTTTCCCGACGGAAAAATAGAGAACCTGCTCTCAATCTTTTGCTGGCTGGAATTCCGTCAGCAAAAGACCGATGGAGCATACACACGGTCGCATTTTCCAACAAAAAGCTCTCATTGGAGTTTTGCTGGCGGAATTTCCGACTAAGTGTACTGGGCGTAAGTCTCCCTCTAAAGAGTTCTGTTTATCCAGATTCAATTTTAGCGCCCAAGGCAAACATATTTGCTTATCTGTTAAACAAATGAACAGCAAATGCAGTACTCTATTGGCAATAAAAATATGCAAAAAAGAAAAAAAAGTCAAAGTGTGGACGCAGAGTCTGAAATCACACTGTCATAAACGAATCTGATCTATATTGGCATCAAATGGCTGCCAGCTCTGCTTTTGTGTGCCGTCGTTGGGGGCAGAACTTTCTTCTGCAGCTACCTCCGACTTCTTATATTGATTTATGTGCTGAAAGGCACCAAAGGAATAACTCCCGAAGTCTTCTTATGCGTGTCTGCGCCTTGCGCGCTGAGAATTTCCCCCCATAAGGAATTTATTTCTGTGCACGGATGCTGGGCCAGCTTTATTTCAGAGTTCTCAGCGAGCCTGACACAATTAATGCTGCTCCTTGCTGATTCCATTGTTCCAGCGCCAGCTGTTTCATATTGTAACTGGTGTCCCTTTTAATGTTTTTTTCCATGGCGTCGATAGCCAGTTTCATTCCAGCAAAGGGAAGTGCCATTCTTAAAGGGTCAATGCAGCCAGAAGGATGGAATAAATGTAGCCATAATCCATATCTCCACAAATGGATATTTGGAGGACTCCCAGCGATAAGGAAAATGATGGCTTACCATGTCCAGGAAACATTGCTAAATGAAGTCCATTTAGTTTGCCTGGTCTGATCTCATCATCCCCTGATCCTTTGAAGCCAAACTGAGCTTAGTGTTTAGTATAGGCCATGTTTGGGGTTTGTTTATACCAGATTCATGTATTTTAGGGAGTGTAAACATATGTGCTTTGGTGTAGATTTGGATGTGTTATAGATATTCTTCGAAGGTCTCCATTGAATGAATTTGACTAGGAAAATACTGATTATCTTATATTTATTGTAAGACAAGGATACAAGAAGAAAATTGGTGTTTTAATTTTTACTCTAGTATACAGTATTGAATGCAAAATCCCCTACAAATGCATTAGTAACACTCCACAGTATTCAGTCATCACTCGTGCATGCGTGACGTTGTCAGCAATATGGCGGCAAGATTCTACACACGTGTGGCAGACCTTTCTGTTTCAATTGAAAGGTCTGCCTGGGACCTGCCACCATTCTGCTAAGATCATAGACCACGAAGTGCATGCACAGGAACAGTCAGAAGTTGACATTCTAGCAACAGGTACTCGTGCATGTACAGAACAAACAACAAACCGCCAATATGACACCAGGAACCGTGCAATTATGGTATCAACTGACCTGGGAAAACTTGGTGGCCCCCCCCCTCCTCCAACCACTGCAACCTCCCCTTCCTCCTGCTCTTATCATGGCACCTGACCCTACTCTTTCCTTTGCAACTCTCACCACTATGCCTGCACAACACCCCCCCCTCCCTCTTTATCATTTCATCAACCATTGTCACCACCACTATGCCAGGCTCACCCCCAGCACTCCGACCAGCATGCTGCCCGCATGCCCTTGCCCCTAATTTCATAACTGTAGCTGCACACCCCAGCCCCTACTCTCCCCGCTACACCTGCAGACAATACTTTCCCTTCAGATCACTATGTACCTGACTCTCAACCTTCCCTTGCTCACAGGATCAGATCATGCACCCATCCCAGCTCCACTATCTGCATCCCACCATGGTTTCTGCACACTTCCCCTCTCACTGTCATCATGCCTGCTTAACCTTTCCACCTCATCCTCAGTGTCTGCGCAACCTTCTTACCCCATTCCTGGTGCCTGAACAACCTTCCCACCCCTTCCCTGCTGTGTGCACAACATTTCCACCCCATCCCTTGTGCTTGAACTACCTTCCCACCCCTTCCCTGCTGCATGCACAACCTACCCACCCCATCCCCTGTGCCTGAGCAACCTTTCCAACCCATACCTGGTGCATGCACAACATACCCACCCCATCCACTGTGCCTGAACAGCCTTCCCACCCCATCCCTGGTGCTTGCTCAACATACCCACCCCATCCACTGTGCCTGAACTGCCTTCCCACCCCATCCCTGGTGCTTGCTCAACCTTCCCAACTCATTCCCTGTGCCTGAACAGCCTTCCCACCCCATCCCTGGTGCTTGCTCAACATACCCACCCCATCTGCTGTGCCTGAACAGCCTTCCCACCCCATCCCTGGTGCTTGCTCAACCTTCCCAACCCATTCCCTGTGCCTGAACTACCTTCCCACCCCTTCCCTGCTGTGTGCACAACCTATCCACCGCTTCCCTGCTGCGTGCACAACCTATCCACCGCTTCCCTGCTGCGTGCACAACCTATCCACCGCTTCCCTGCTGCGTGCACAACCTACCCACCGCTTCCCTGCTGCGTGCACAACCTACCCACTGCTTCCCTGCTGCGTGCACAACCTACCCACCGCTTCCCTGCTGCGTGCACAACCTACCCACCGCTTACCTGCTGTGTGCACAACCTACCCACCGCTTACCTGCTGCGTGCACAGCCTACCCACCGCTTCCCTGCTGCGTGCACAACCTACCCACCCCATCCCTGCTGCGTGCACAACCTACCCACCCCATCCCCTGTGCCTGAGCAACCTTCCCAACCCATACCTGGTGCATGCACAACATACCCACCCCATCCACTATGCCTGAACAGCCTTCCCACCCCATCCCTGGTGCTTTCTCAACATACCCACCCCATCCACTGTACCTGAACAGCCTTCCCACCCCATCCCTGGTGCTTGCTCAACATACCCACCCCATCCACTGTACCTGAACAGCCTTCCCACCCCATCCCTGGTGCTTGCTTAACATACCCACCCCATCCACTGCGCCTGAACAGTCTTCCCACCCCATCCCTGGTACTTGCTCAACCTTCCCATCCCAAGCCCTGCTGTGTACACCAAATTCCTAACCCATCCCCTGTGCCTGAACAACCTTCCAACCCCATCCCTCACTCTTGCAGCCTTTCTCACCACTGTGGCAGTACCTCCACTCACCTCAAAGTTTGATTTGTCTAACACAAGTGGGAGATTTTCACTGGCATGCTTAAAAGTTTTTGCTGAACTATGCCCCTTTTTGATCGAGGTGGAGGGATTAGAACATCTACATTTTTTGTGTTTTGGGGCCATGTTGGTGTGGTTTGCCCTCACTTTCTGTCCTCATTTACAGGTGTCACCTTGGACAAGAAGTGAGTTAAAACCTCCACGGGCACCATAAGTGAAATTTTTTTTTTTTTTCTGAAATCCTTCTTTCTATTTAAAGTTAAGCTCCACACAGACATAAATTAATTCAGTCCTGTGTTTATTACCTTTATTTTTTAAAGTGGAGGGCCACCCTGAAAAAAAAAATTACACCAAAAATCCTAAAAAAAAATAAAAAACAAAAAACAAAAAAAACATTTTTAAAACTTACCTAAACCCTTGTTGCTAGGCAGTCTTCCTAATCTGCCTCTTCCTTTTCCGCGGCGTCTTCTGCTCCTCGGTGAGCGGCCCCGTTGTCTTCTGGGAACTGTGTGTGTTCCCAGAACACCGCGGGGCCATTCACAGAGCGCCGCGCCGCTCGTGCGCGCGCGCAGTAGCAAACTGGCAGTGAAGCCTCAAGGCTCCACTGCCTGTTTCCCTTACCTAGGATGGCAGTGCCGGGAGCCGAGGGACGGGTCGGCCTCGGGCGGCCAACATCGCGGGCACTCAGGACAGGTAAGTACTTATTTAAAGTCAGCAGCTACAGTGTTTTGTAGCTGCTGACTTTTAATTTTTTTTTACGGCCGGAATCCCGATTTAACATACAAATAGTATAATTACCAGCATGTGACTTTGTATTATCCTCTTGCAATTCCCAAAACGGCAACACTCAGACTGGGGGACAGAGCTGGACTGTGAGCCAATCAGGTGTGCTGATAAGGAGCATGCTCTTAGGAAGAGTGACAAGTGGGATGACCTCCTCGGTCTGTGGCTGCTCCTTCACTGTCCAGTCAGAAAGTTTCTGTGGGTTAGAGGACACTACAGTATAACTTAAAGTGTTACTAAACCCACGACAGTAAAGTCGGTCTGTATATGTAGGAAAGCATGCTTGTTATACTCACTGTGGAACCTAAGCGGTTAATCCTCTGCATTGTGTACAAATGCTGTTTGATCCTGTCTTCTTTGATCCTCCTCCCCTTCCCCAGTCCATCTGCTGATCGTAGAGAGCCTTTGGCATCACATGCTCAGTTTGGTGTGTATTGCTAAAGCGTTTTTTGTTTTTTTTGGGAGGGTGCATGTGATCAGCACAGGGCCAATCAGCACTGTACAGACAGAGGGTCAGGGGTCCTGTAGCCTCATAGGACGGCCAGAGTAGAATAAAAACTCCTCCTACAAGCTTTAACCAGACACTGAGAGAAGTCACAAGACTGCTCTATACTGCTGATGAGAAAAGGTATTTAGCCGTTTATATTTACTAAAATAATTGCATTTCCATGTTCTGTGTACTGTGGGGAGACCAGATATAGTGAATGCAGGCTCCTGGGTTTAGTAACACGTTAAGTAAGTGATGTCTACCTGGCTGTGCTGTCTGGCTTGTCTGTGTAAATCCCAAAACTGCCTGGACAGAAGTATAAATTCTTTGGCAGATTAAACGGCTCCCACATATGGATTTCATTTGTGTATTTAGCTGTTTGCCTGGGGAGTCATATCAGTGGCTGCTGATAGAATAGAGAAGGAAGAGAATAGCAGAGACTAGGAGTGCCCATGAACAGGGTTGTCAGAGCATCCTTTTAATTACTGACATGTTTAAAGATTGGCAAAGACATGAGGGCAGTCAGACATGTAAGCACAATGCTAAGGTTAGGAAATGTGTTTGGCCACAGTTTTGGCCTTAAACATTCTGACCATGCAAACATGCATGTTTGAGTGTGGGGTGAGGAGGCAGGGTGGTCTAACCTCTGACGCTGTCTAATTTCTAAGAAATGAATAACATCTTCCTGATCAGGCTATCTTCTCAATCTATCAGGTGCATCTGCTGTGGGCCATAGACATGTCTTCCGATTGGGTCGGGCCTTGACATCTCAGGGCTTTGGCCAATCCAAGGTAACAAAGTTCTGTGGCTATTTAGATTCAGCCAGTGTCTTTCTTGCATATCAGCTGTGAGATTCAGTCATTACAGGAGTTGGAACCACTGCTCAGGAAGGACTCAATAAGGATAGAATTAAAAACAATCAGTCTTGTTCTTTCTAATAAAGGTAGACAATGATAAATGTTCGGCTGTATGAAACTGACAAAAAAAACCACATACACTTGTGCATTGGCTGCTTGGAAAGTGTTCTTAAAACTGTTTATTTTAAGAAAAATTCCCCTTTCACCGTGATTTTAGTTGTTCATGGAAGTGTAAAATTGGCTTCTCTTTTAATTGGGAAGGAGTTGATTTAATCACCGTGCTTTTTGATCAAGCTAATCCTTAAATTTATAAGATATGGAAAGTCTGCTTCACCATTGGCTGTTAACGAAAAGCCCGAGCTTTTAATGCCGCTTTTCATCCAAATGGGTTCCAGATCTACGGAAGCAATTACTGTGCACATACACTTGTGGGAGAAAAGTCTTAATTGCTGTTTACGAGGAGAGGAAAACCCACCATTCACTGAATTCTTGGGGGGGGGAAAGGGTTCGTTTTTATCTGCTCCTGAATGGTGGTGTCGAGAACTCCTGGACTACAGGATCTTTGGATTGGGGTCATGCAAGTGCATTGATGAGCAAGACATTTACTGTCCATGTGATCCATCGATCTTCAGCTGCTTGTTGAGTCCTAATATTCACCTATAGGTGAGAAAACCCAGTTCTGACCAACTGCAGCCTAAGAGCCACCATGGGTAATATGGTCAGCATCCTGAGCATGACTAGTTAGGAGTTGGAACATTGATCCAGAACAAGCACACAAGGCTTATGTTCAAATATTTCCGACTGCTATAACATCTGCAAGTCAACCTGCAACACCACGCTGCTTAACACTTTTCCACCTGTCATGGGAGCAGCTTCTATGACCAAGAAAATACGAGCTGTACAGTACAACCTTTCTTTAAATCTGCAGAAACATTTTAAATGTGCAGAATACACATAAAACCTTTTCCAGGGCATCCACTGTGCCTTACACATGTTGCCTATTAACTTCTTAAAGGATTTGACTTGATAAAGTCAATGGACGAAACCCACCTGGCATAGTGGACACTCTTGTGCTTCTAATGCTCTCCAGTTTTTTTTTTATACAATTGAGACATTTTCTGTTGAGGGGATTGTTGTAGACTTATTGGAAGCAGACAATGTAATATTGTTAGGACATGGGATATTGCCAGAGGTGGGTGCCCAGGGCACAGCACACACACACAGACCAGAGACAGAGGGGGTTCCCTGAAGATCCTGTTTGACCAACCACAGAGTGGCCAAAGGATTCCACTAAGTGTTTATGATTGCGAGGAATGTGAAGACCATTTAAGGGAAGAAGTGGCAAAGCTTTAACAAAAAAAAAAGGCTGAAATTTTTAGATTTTGATGGCCGATTATGTATCGGGGATCAGTATGACAGCCCCAGAATTTGCACCATTAAAAGCCTGTAAGCAGTGGCAGCTCCTATATAGTTATTACCTAAAAATGGACTCCTAATCAGATGTTGAGGTAAAGCTTTTTCAGATTGATAAAGTACAATAGAAGGGCTGATATACATACATTTTGATAAAATGCATTCTCCTCCAGCCGTAAAGCGGAGTTCCACCCTGAAAAATATTTTTCCATTTTCGCAGCCCTCTATTAAGAAAAAACATTTGGATAGAATTTTTTATTTTTTTTATACTTACCAGAAGTGCCCTGTTGCTAGGTGGTGGCTCCTTATCTGCCACCTCCGGCTCCGCTGCGCTCCGCATCACTTCCTCCCTGTGCTCCTGGGAAATGTGAGTCCATTTCCCAGGAGTCAGTGGGCAGGAGTGTGTCAGAAAATTGCATTATTTCCCGACAGGAAATGACGCGATTTAAAACGAAGTTCCACCCAAAAATGGAACTTCCACTTTTCCGGTTCCTCCCCCCCCCCCCTCCAGTGTCACATTTGCCATCTTTCAGGGGGGAGCAGATACCTGACTAATTCAGGTATTTTGCTCCCACTTCTGGACATAGATACCTGAGCCACCCGCGGGTATCTACGCCACTTCCAGCGCCTTCTCTCCCCCCCCCCCCACTGTTTTCTGGGAGACACAGAGGTCCATATGCACAGTAGGAAACCAGGAAGTGAAGCCGCAAGGCTTCACTTCCTAATTCCCTTAACAAAGATGGAGGCGGCAGCACCCGACAGCCGAGGGATAGATCGGCTTCGGGTGCCGACATCGCGGGCGTCCTGGACAGGTAAGTGTCCTGATTTTAAGACCCCTTTCACACTGGAGCGTTTTGCAGGTGCTATAGCGTTAAAAATAACGCCTGCAAACCGCCCTAAAACAGCTGCTCCATTTACTCCAGTGGGACAGCCCGAGGGCTGTCACACTGGAGCGGTGCACTGGCAGGACATCAGAAAAAGTCCTGCCAGCAGCTTCTATGGAACGGGGAACTCACCGCTGCTCCCCATTGAAATCAATGGGGCAGCGCTGCGATACCCAGGGCGGCGTTTTGCCGGCGGATTTAACCCCTTTTCGGCCGCTAGCGGCCGAATAGCGCCACTAAAACTACGGTAAAGCGACACTAAAATAGCGCTGCTTTACCGCTGACGCGGGTGACGGCACAGTGTGAAAGGGGTCTAAAAGTCAGCAGCTGCAGTATTTGTAGCCGCTGACTTTAAAAAAAAAAAAAATTGGCGGACTGCCGCTTTAAGGCGTATCTATTTACCTATGTTGCCATAACAATGGGGCGGGACCTTCCTCCATCGCCGTCCGTTGTTATGGCAACTTGCTAAACAGTCGGTGCTGTGGCCGCCAGAGCATCGCGCATGTGCGAGATGGAGAGGTGCATGCTGGTTACCCAGCAATGCACCTCTTGATCGCTTATCCAGGAAGAGGTTGTGATTGGGCTTCATATGCCCACACTCATCATAACAATGGATAGAGGATGATTTTCAATATTGTAAGTAGAAAAAAAATATAGGATTCATATCCGCTAGCAAATATAGATACACTTGATGCGTGTTATTACTGCAGTGTGAGGGGATCCCTGTAAAAAAAAAAAAAAATGTTAATACGGCCGGAACTCCGCTTTAACTCTTCTTCCTACATGGCCAAAACCATTGGAGTTTCATCAAATAATCTCTGCCGAAGGGAAAGTTAAGCCAGTCAGAACAGAGATCACATAACTAAAGCCAGCCATAAATGGATTAAATTTTTGCCAGTTCAGCAGGTACCGGCTGAATTTTGATCCATCTATGGGCAGGCTGATTGTACTGAAGTCAATCTATCGATCGACTTCAGTACAACCAGCCTGTCAGGTGTTTTCCATACACTCTACGGTCACCAGCAGTGATCATTGTATTCTGATGGCAGGGAAACCTTCCATGATCAGAATACAATAGCACAGTATTGATAGGGGGGAATCAAGCAATTTTCTTTTCTTTATCCCATGGTTGAAGGAAAGAAACTTGCATAATCTATGGCCAGCCTAAGTGACCATGATGTCACACATGTTGGCAACACTGAAGGGAGTCTTAAGCCACATTTTACCTTGAAAAAGGTATTTTTATAATGTTCTTGTCCATCTCAGCAAGACTGTTCACAGCAGTCATGTGAAATGTACACTCCATGAAGATTGTTCACCATTTTGACATATTTCATTAAGGCAAACATTAGATCTATGTCAAACCGTGTCTACAGCTAAAGGTGCTATACGTGAATAAAAACACAAGTCAAATTGTCTTTTTGAATCATTTATTCAACAAAGGTTTTATTAGATGTAATTGCATACTGTGGAAATTGTATTCCCTTGACATCAGAGGCTGGTATTGCCCTCTTTAGCAGAACTTACTTTTTTGTATACCTGCCCACCCGTCTCTGACTGTATAACTGCCCACCAGTTGCAAGATGTCTGTGGTTTTCCCTGCATGAACCGCCCATTTCAAATCCCAACACAACATTTTTTTTTTTTTTAACCATTCCTTGGCAAATTTGTTATTGTGATTGGGACCATAATAATTTAAAGAAATTAAATTACGGTTCATCGGTAACGTTTTGACAGATGACCCTTACATTCTCATCAAACACACGTTGATATGATGCATAATTCATTGTTGGTTGGAAGCTGCCAAGGCCCTGAAGCAGCAAAGCAACCCCAAACCTAACATTTTCACCACCATTCTTCATGGTTTGTATGAGGTTCTTTTCCTTATATACGGTCTTCAATTTGCAGCAAAAATGTCTGTTTTTGTGGTCACAAGACTATTTTTGATTCTTCAGTTCACAGCACATTGTCCAGAGGGCCTGGTGATGAGAATATGAACTGGGCACCTCAAAAAACTGGTGTGAGAAAGGGCAGCCATGTTGTTTGGAATTCATGGTCAGCCATGGCATTTCTTTTTTTTTTTTTTTTTTGCAGCAGCAAAACCCTCCCTTTCAGGACATGGCTACCTTAGGACTTCATCCTATACAATTAAAAAGCTTAGCACCAGGTGGCCCCGAGATACGGGGCCCCAAAGTCGGTCACAAAATGTCATTCTCTGCTGCAGAAAAGTGCTTGACATTTTGTGACCTGAATTTGGGGCCCCATATCTCGTGGCCACTTGGTGCTAGGATTTGTTGTAGTGCTAGTTCCACTCTGTGTGCACACTAAATTTGGGGTTCCTAGCACCAAGTGGCCCGAGATATGGGGCCCCAAATTCGGGTCACAAAATGTCATTCTCTGCTGCAGTTTACCATCATATTTCTGTATTTTTTGGTCCAAAAATAGGGTTCCTTCAAATACACTTATAAACGCGTTTGGCGTTTGAAACGTGGAAAACTTTTGCGTCTGAACCCATTTTTTTGCTTCTGGAAGAACAAGGTTAAACACAACTGCCTAAAAACCATAAAAAAAGGAGACTGTGTACATGGACACATAGGATAACATCGAATGAGTTCAGGGGCAGTTGAAAAAAGTGTCCATCTGCCTCTGAATGCGCGTTTAACAGCGTCTCGTGTGCATGAGGCCTTAAAGTGTAGCTCCACTTTTGTTGAGGAAAAAAAAAATCATTCCCTCCTGGATGATCTGTGTTTATTACAAGGATTTTAACAATCTTTGTTGCAGATTCCTACCTTTTGTTGTTTTGAAAAAAAATCACTGTTTTTCCTTTGTGCCCCTGTGCCGAGTGAGGTTAATAGGAGTGCTTTCATAATTATCAATCGGCTGCTGCAGAATCAGGGCTCTAATGAGGAAAGCTGCTGGGCCTGCATCCCTTTAGACGTTATTTTCTATTGGGAGTATCTCGCCAAAAAATCACATTTTTGTTGCAGGGGATGCCCAAAATCTGACTTGTATTTTGGTGTAGACTTCTGGGAAAATCAGTGAGCCACTCACACAAGCAGGAAATTATGTTTCTGGGGGGCGTTCTGTACACATGCTTTGTACAGAACACCTCCAGGTAGACATATGGCATTGCACTTTACAGAAAATTAAAGTGGCTGCAGATTGAAAAGGCAGGGTAATTTTTATAGCATTCAATTACAATATGACTATATGTCACATTTGTATATGCTATTTTTTTTTTTTTATTTGCTTTTTTTTTTTCCCCCATGAAAGTGGAGCTACCCTTTTAGGATGGCCATACATTATGCACTTGATTCCCTCATCAACACATTCAGTGTTGATAGGGAAATCCCTCCCTCTGTGCTATTGTGTTCTGACAGCAGGAGGTTTCTCTGCTGTCAGAAATCAATGATTACTGCTACCAGCTATAGTGCATACTTTACAGACCTGGTCCCTGCCTATATGTTCATTGGCAAACTGTGGTCCTGCTCCAGTGTTCTTTTTTGGACAGCAAAAGCTTTTTTTCTGTAACAGCTCTCATGTTGGTTAAATTGGCGCAATCGCTTTCTGATTGTCAATGTATGCGCTTTGACTCTTAACTGTTGCAAGTGTTTCCTGCAGATCACACTTTGTAATTTTTGGATTCTTTGAGACTACTTTTAGCTGTAAACAGTCAGCTCTTGGGCTAAATTCAGCTAGTTCTGGGCATATTAGCAGTGATGTGAAATCTGCGCCACTTGTAGATTCTTTTCCCTAGGGCGGAATCTTTACATAGTCATCCACAACCTTCTTTTTTGAGGGTCTCATGCTGGCCATACACTATACGAAAAATCGGCCGAACCCATTTTCGAAAAACGAACGTTCGGCCGTGAGCGCAAACGATGGTGCCATCATGTAATGACTGATAAATCGTTCAGTGGACATAAATAAATACATTTTTTGTTCGTTTTTTTACATATACCTAGTGCAGACAGTTCGGACGGGAAACACATTAACCTTTCAATGTATCGTTCGTTCGCGGGAAATTTCCTAACTTGTCCTTTGTTTTTTCGGCTCAAAAACATCCAAACGACTATCGATTTTGTGCCCATTAACTGGCCGAAAAATGAACGAACTGCCTAAATGACCGAATTTCGGCCGTTTTTTCGTATAGTGTACGGCCAGCATCAGAGAGCTCTTTTGATCGGTTCATGGTGACGCCAAACACATCTTGATCACAAAAAGAACTTCAGACTCTAAATATAAGGTTTAAATAAGACAGATTGCACCTGTGTAATCACTAATGAGGTTTGTATCATGGGCACCTAATTAGGAGCACCTGATTTTAATTTCATGGATTCAAAGTGGTGCTAAATGTCGGCGTGTACTTCGTTTGTTTTTTTGTTAAAATGCGTTTTGAACAAATTTGTTATTTTAGCTAATGAGGTTAAATGCACTGTAAATTTGTGTGTCATTTGTTTAAAGCGTAGCCAAACCCTCCCATCCTTTTCAGCAGAGGTCTCCAGGCTTTTGAGTGCAAGGGCCACATTGTATATTTTACAAGTATTATTCACCAGTCGGGGAAAAAAAATCAGTTTTTATAAATGTATTTAGATTTAAGTTACTAAATATGTTTTACGTGAATCTTTTTTTTTTTTTAATCATTATGATTCAGAGCAACAGAATGATAATTAAAAAAAAAAAAATCCTCATTTTAATAAATAAGGGTCCCTCTCAGATTCCTCCCTTTCATCAGGTTCCCCTTCAGACTCCACCCTCCTTAAACCAGTGCCTCCACCAGAGTCCCCCTTACATCGGGCTCCCAGTCAACGTGTCCCTTTTTAGACCTGCGTCTGAGGATCTACCACTGACCCTAGCAGCGGGCTGGATATAATCTCATAGCAGGCTGGATGTGGCCTGTAGGCCGGAGTTTGGGGATCCCTGCTTCACAGCCAAGGAAGCTGCCACCTTAGCCTGTTTTTAATCTACATTAGCCATAGTGCTGCACATGTGGTCAGCTAGGATACCAACCATTTGATGACTTGACACTTCTGTTGAGAGTTGACATACTGTATGCACACATTTATATAAAAAAATGAACAATAATTCTAACAAAAACAAGTACATAAATATACATACATACACTATATTACCAAAGGTATTGGGACGCCTGCCTTTACACTCACATGACCTTTAATTAGCACACCAGTCTTAGTCCCTAGGGGGTCAATATTGCGTTGTTCCACCCTTTGCAGCTAGAACAGCTTCAACTCTTCTGGGGAGGCTGTCCACAAGGTTTAGGAGTGTGTCTATAGGAATGTTTGACCATTCTTCCAGGAGCGCATTTGTGAGGTCAGGTACTGATATGGACGAGAAGGCCTGGACCGCAGTCTCCGCTCTAATTCATCCCAAAGGTGTTCTATCCGGTTGAGGTCAGGACTATGATGGCTAGGATTATGGTGAGGGGTTGTTTTTCAGAGGTTGGGCTTGGCCCCTTAGTTCCAGTGAAGGGAACTCTTAAGCATACCAAGATATTTTGGACAATTTCATAGTTGCATAGTAGGTGAAGTTGAAAAAAGACACAAGTCCATCAAGTCCAACCTATGTGTGTGATTTTATGTCAGTATTACATTGTATATCCCTGTGTTTTGCGGTTGTTCATGCTCCCAACTTTGTGGGAACAGTTTGGGGATGGATCCTTCCTATTCCAACATGACTGAGCACCAGTGCAAAAACAAGGTCTATAAAGACATAGATGAGCAAGTTTGTGGTGGAGGAACTTGACTGCCCTGCTCAGAGTCCTGACCTCAACCCGATAGAACACCTTTGGGATGAATTAGAGCAGAGACTCACAAATGCGCTTCTGGAAGAATGGTCATACATTCCCATAGACACACTCCTAAACCTTGTGTACAGCCTTTCCAGAAGTGTTGAAGCTGTTATAGCTGCAAAAGGTGGACCAACTTAATATCGAACCCTAGGGACTAAGGCTGGGATGCCATTAAAGTTCATGTGTAAAGGCAGGGGTCCCAATACTTTTGGATATATAGTTTATATTAAACGCTAGAAACGAGAACTCCTAAAAGAGCTAACAATCTGAAGGAAAGCCTACAATCTTGGAATTTAGCATTTTGATGCATTACTTGAGGGGAAGGTTGCCAAAGAAAATGAAGTTCTGCCCAAACTGATCCTTGCGTCTAGGGCTGAAATCATAAATGTAATTTTCATTCCATTCAACAGAGTGATTGCTGACTTAGAAAGCGATTGGCACTTCTACTGTTACAATGACTATATCGCTGCACCTCGCCCCTTTCTTGGATCGCCCCGAAAAAGCACAGGTCACGAGCTGGGTGTTGCCAGCTCTATACTTATCACAGAAAATCTGTAAGGGATAACGCTGATTAATTCCATTCCACAGCGAAACCCGAGCGTCACTGGATGCCGCTCAAAACATCATTTGTCAGAGCAGTGTGGGAATGTTGCGGCCCGGCGCAGTGGAAGGAGCGAGGACGCCGAGCCCGTCATTGTTGAATCATGTTGTGCCATCGAGGAGGGGAAAACAGCGTTATTTGGCAGTGCTGTGCGTAAATATTGCCAAAGCACTCATTTCTCCTGTTTGACATGCATTAAATTGTCCCAGATGCAGAAAACCACAAACGCATCCATTGAAAGATCGCTGATCCAGTTTATGATAAAAAGTCTGCATATGCCACTTAATGTTGACCAGATAAAGGGAATCTATAGAATTGTTCAAGTTTTTATTTTAGATACACCCATTACTAGGCTCATCTTAAAGTATATCCTAATTCAAAAAGTTTTTTTTTTTAAATTTATGAACGGCGTCAAAAGAGAGTTAAGACCACAATCAGGTTTTTTTCTTTCTGTTTGTGTCCCATTGAGGAAATACCACTTCCTGTCTTCTTGTAAACACATCGGGAAGTAACTGGAGATCTCCCCATAGTGAGAAAAATCTTTTTAGACAGTTATCGACCACAACAGCAAACTGTAGGGGTTTCTAACTCTTCCCTTCTCAATCCAAAGCTTAAAGTGGTTCTAAAGGCAGAAGGTTTATTTCTTTAAATACATTCTGTGCGTGAAGAGAAAAAACGTGTGTGCAGCAGCCCCCCATACTTACCTGAGCCACATTGCGATCCAGCGATATTGCGTGCCATTGGCTTCCGCTGCTGTCAATCAAAGTCTGTGAGCCAATAAGGAGAGAAAGGGGGCGGGCCGAGCATGGCATGTGTCTGAATGGACACATAGAAAAGCCGCTCCGCTCCGGTGCCTCCATAGCAAGCTGCCTGCTGTGGGGGCAGTCTGCAGAAGGGAGGGGCCAGGAGCACTGACGGGGGACTCGAGAAGAAGAGGATATGAGCTGCTCTGTGCAAAACCAACTGCACAGAGCAGGTAAGTATAACATGTTTTGTTTTTTTTATTTAAAAATAACACACTAATATCACTTTAAAGTGGTTGTGAACCCTCCCTAGTGACTTTTAACTATAGGTAAGCCTAGAATAAGGCTTACCTATAGGTAGTGAAAATATCTCCTAAATGTGCGCCGTTAAGGAGATATTCCACTTGCAGTGCGCCAATGATGTAATTGGCGCATGCGCTGTGAAGAAACGGACCTCCATGCCATTTCTTCCCCCAGCGTATGCCGTTACTGATGGCTCCTGCGTGCATGTGTGGGTGTGACGTCACACGGCTCCGGCCAGTCATAGAGCGGTAGTTCGCAGCCCCCGGAAGGAACAGGGACGAAGATGGGAGCAGTCTGCACAGGGGACAGCGATGGATTTGTTTGCAGGTAAGTGTCACATAATGGGCTAGTATGCGATGCAAATTTCAAGGGAATACCCTTGAATGGTTGCCAGCCAATCCTGAGAGCTGTTGAACCAAGACTCTGAAATTCCCACAAAATCTAAATCCTCCTCGTTCAACGGTATCTCTAGTTCATCCAACTTGTCCGCCAGGCTCCTGGTATTGGTGAACATGCCACATAGTTTAGACCGGTCCCATACTGTCTTCTTATTAGGTGTTCCGAGATTGCAACTAGGACTTGTTACTATACTTACCTTGGGTTTATGTGCTTTAGTCAACCTACCACTAATGCCCCCAATACTACCCTCTGGAATATGTTCATTGCTGACTATCTCTACCTCTGGACCCCCCCCCTTCGCCTAGTTTAACCACTTCTATACCGGCATTTTCACCCCTTCCTGCCCAGGCCAATTTTCAGCTTTCAGCACTGTAACATTTTGAATGACAATTGCGCGGTCATGCGACACTGTACCCAAATTACATTTTTATCATTTTTTTCCCCACAAATAGAGCTTTCTTTTGGTGGTATTTGATCAACTCTGCGGTTTTTATTTTTTGCACAATAAACAAAAAAAAAACAACGATTTTGAAAAAAACACAATATTTTTTACTTTTTGCTATAATATCCCCAATTTAAAAAAAAAATTTCCTTAGTTTAGGCCAATATGTATTCTTCTACATATTTTTGGTAAAAAAAAAATCACAATAAGCATCTATTGATTGGTTTGCGCAAAAGTTATAGTGCCTACAAAATAGGGGATAGATTTATGGCATTTTTATTATTATTTATTTTTTTTTCTGGAGGTCATATCTGGATAGAGCATCTGATCCCCTTGGTATATTATACCACAAAGCTTGATTGACTCACTAGGTGTACACCTATTTGAGTTCAATCCCTCTGGTAAGCAGCTTCTGGTGTCTTTGGTGGTGGACCTACTATTAACTGTTATTACATCATACATATTTGAAGTTAAAGATTGTCACTATATTATATCCACATGTGGTTGAGGATTATCATCACACATGACTGAAGCTTGTCACTGACTTTTTTCTTTTTTGGACATCACACGTCCAAGTTCCTCTGTTTATAGACATCACATGTCATAATAGAGGACTGCTTGGAGTATTTTTGAGCACATCATTTATTATTCACGTTTTCTGTACTCATATTATTTGTTATGGTTTATATGATCACATAAGCGCTGCACATTTCACCCAATTTGTCAGTATTCCTGAGAATACTGCCTTGGAGGTCCTTTTCCTTTAGCTCCTAAGTCCCTAAAATCGTTCTTTGGGACACTCCATCTGCCTCTGACTTTGTCATTGGTGCCAACGTGCACCATGACAGCCGGGTCTTCCTCGGCCCCTCCCCGTAATTTGTCCACCAGATCCGTGATGTGCCGAACCCGAGCGCCCGGTAGACAGCATACAGTTTGGCGCTTCATGTCTTTGTCACAGATTGCCCTCTCTGTCCTTCTAAGAATTGAGTCCCCTACCACCCCTCCCCTCTTTCCTTTCCCTTCGCTTCCCCCCACTCTCACTGGAGGAGTTCTTCCCCCGGCAGCTAGGAGAGTCCCTCATCTCCAGTAGTGCTGGTGCCTGACTGGTTTCACCAATGTCACTCAATGGAGCGTACTTATTGGGATGTTCCAGCCCTGGATCGGCCTCCCTGGCACTTCCCCCTCTACCCCTCCTGACTGTCACCCATCCGCTCTTTTCTAGTGCCTGCACCTCTTTGTCTCCTCCCGCCTCTGTGCTGGCACCTGCCGACACCTGCCATGTACGTTCCTGGCTCACCTTTAGTATGGAGGGTCTTCTCAGTGCGGACAGTTGCTTCCCTAGATTCAGAACCTGGGCTTCCAGGGAAACAATGTGCTTACATTTTGCACAGCAGTTTTTGCTCCCCAATCAGATAAATTAAAGCTTTAAGTTTACATACACATTGTGCGTCTACATGTATTTGGGATGCATTATTTTAGTATTTATGATGTTTTTTTCTTATTTGCTGAGTTGCATTTACATGCGTTTGCATTGTGTTCACTTGCATTCTGAAAAAAAATGCAGCATGTTGTACAGTACTGTAGTGCTGTAGTTTTTTTTTTTTATTGCACACAAGAGCACTGCATTTAAAAACATGTTCAACTGCATCAGGTGTAAACAAGCCCTTTTATAAACCTTTTTTCAGTGTGTGTTTTGTATGCGTAAAGAAGGGCTGTGCTCACCATTGTTGCACAGTAATTGTTTCATTTCAGTGCAGGTCTATAGGCTCAGCTTGGATCCAGAGACCCTGTCACAAATGGACATGTATGAATTTAGAGTGGTTATGGAAAACTATTGATATATTACTACACCGTTTTCCTGTGCTGTCACTTAGTTGCCATGCTGCCCCATGGTACCTGTTTCCCCTACTTAAGGGCCGGTTATAAAGCTGCAGTATGGCCTTAGCGCAGCCACATTACGACTTGACCTCCGGAAGATTTATTCCCCCACGTGACCGGGCCATTTTTTGCCATACGGCACTGCCTTACTTTAACTGACAATTGCACGGTCTTGCTACACTGTACCCAAAATAAATTTATGCAATCCCCCCCCACACAAATAGAGCTTTCTTTTGGTGGTCTTTGGTCAGCTCTGCAGTTTTTATTTTATGCGCTATAAACAAAAAAAGACCTCACTGACTCACAAAAGGAGAAAATCATTCAATTTGCCCAGAAATCTTCCATTGCCATTAGGGTTCAAGAGACTTGTTAAAAGATCTTGACCCATTGGTACAGGGTACCCACCACTCTGCACCGCTTTTTTCCTCCGGTCCCTAGTACGTGCTGGTGATGTGGCAATGCTGAGGGACCGATGCTACATATTTTCTGGGATTGTCCCAAACTCAGGCCTTTCTGGTGAGAGGTGATCTCTACCGTCAAGCACTTGACTAACGTTGATTTGGAGGGAAACCCTGCGGCATGCTTGTTACATCTATCGAAACGACCTATTAAGAAGTATAAGGCTTCTCTTACAATTCAGCTACTGAATGCGGCTAAGGCATGCATCCCCCTGTGTTGGAGATCCATGAACCCGCCGTCAAAGTCCCTGTGGTATTCCAAAGTCAATGAACTTAGGGATATGGAGGATCTCCCAGCTACCTTGAACAATGGGAGCAGATCTTTCGTAACACCTGGAGACCTTGGCAGCATATACACCGATGCCTATCTTCAGGAGGTCCCACAACCTGGCTGACCCCCTGGACTTGGTCTGGATACCCTGGGCGAGAGGCTCTATCTATCGAACGTTCTAAATCTGTACTTTTTTCTTCTAACAAGGGACACCTGGTCCCTTACGCCTTCTCTTCCCTAACACCCCCTCCCACCCCGTCTATGCTTTCTCCCCCCCACCCCACCCCATATACCCGACTCAGCCATGGGCGTTTTATTTTTTAGATATTTGAATATCCTTTTATGCATTATCCGAGTCTCACTGTTCCCTGTCTGGGTCCGGATTGCCATCGGGATGCCCAGCTTTCCGATATATTGTTGTGTCCTATAAAGTTGCACAGTTTTAAGTCTATGAGGATTCGTTCTGGGTCTTCCAGGCCGCCACCTCATATGCCTTGTATACCCTGCACATTGATGATCGTTTTGATGTGGGTAATGTTTTACGCGCCCATATATACTATGTCTTGCCTAGCCTGTTGTCTTATGGATCTAAATGGTGTGACCCTCCTTGGTTATTGTCAAATACTGTGTTTTCCCCTTTTGTTTACCTGACTGTATACGGCAACTTTTTGAAAAATAAAGGAATTACAACAAAAAAAACATCAATTTTGGAAAAAAATAACTCTTTACTTTCTGCTATAAAACATATCCAATAAAAATAAAATTAAAATAAAATTTCTTCATACATTTAGGCCAATATGTATTCTGCTACATATTTTTGTTAAAAAAAATAATCCCAATAAGTGATTGGTTTGTGCAAAAGTCATAGCGTCTGCAAACTATGGAATATTGTTACGGTGGACATCAAGTACCCGGCACCTACTGATCGGCTTCCGTTGTGTGTAATCACAGCGGGAGCGAGCATGTGTGCCCCCTACCTGGAAGTGCGGGATCTTGTATATATTCGTGATCCGGCACACAGCTGCCGCCCTGTTGTAGTAAAACTACTTTAGGACAGACGCCAAGTGGTTAATACGGGTCTTATAGCACTTTGCTTTACTTTACGTTTGACAGCTACCCGCTCCCACTTCCAGTCAGATTGCTGAGGCAATTCACTGGCAGTTCTTCGGTACAATATTTGTAGCTGCCGACTTTTTTAATAAATTTTTTTATTTTTTTATTTTTTATTTTTTTTTGTAAAAGCGAAGCTCCTCTTTAGGTAGTACCGCTTGTACCTTGAACGGGACACACCCTGAAAGTTTGTCCTGAAAATTTGGATGTTAGCGCAGCATTCATTTTCTTTTCTGGGCTTTCTTTCCTTTATTTCACTTGCTACCGTATATACTCGAGTATAAGTCGATCCGAGTATAAGTTGAGGCCCTAATTTACCACAAAAAAATGGGAAAAACGTATTGACCCGAGTATAAGGCGAGGGTGAGAAATGCACAGCTACTGTAAGTGGAAAAGAGGGTCAACAATGCCCATTTGCAGCCTCACTGTGCCCATTTGCATGCCTCACTGTGCCCATTTGCAGCCATAGGTCCCCCAAACTTCAAACTCGGTAGTTAAGGGTTCCTAGATGCCCCCTAGCTGCAGCCAAAATTTGGGGTCTCTGAACCCAAAGGGTCCCGAAATGACATTGCTGCAGATGGACACAGTTGACCGACTTTGGGGCCCCGTATCTCGGGGCCACTTAGTGCTAGGAACCCCAAATTTGCAAACCCAGTGGAACTAGCACCATAAAATATCCAAAGCTGGGGTTTCTAGCACCAAGTGGCTCTGAGATACAGGGCCCCAAAGTCGGTTCAGAAAATGTCAAGCACTTTTCTGCAGCAGAGGATGACATTTTCCGAACCTACTTTGGGGCCCCGTATCTCGGGGCCACTTGGTGCTAGGAACCCCAGCTTTGGATATGTTGTGGTACCAGTTCCACTTGGTTTGCAGACCAAGTGGCTCTGAGATACGGGGCGCCAAAGTCGGTTCGGAAAATTTATTTTTTTGCTGCATAAAAGTGCTTGACTCCAGTATAAGTCGAGGGGGCACTTTCAGGACAAAAAAATGTGCTGAAAAACACGACTTATACTCGAGTATATACGGTAATCTAGCCAGTAGGTATTTTGTTTTTCAACAGGACAAGCTGTTATGCAGATGTAGCAGTTAGGAGGATGAGACAAACCATTTTACCACAGTCAGGGGTGCTTACAATTATCAGCTTTTATTTATGAAAAACCTTTATCCCAAATAGAAATTTGTTAATGTATCTAAATCTACTTTTCCTCCTAACATTGTCTCTTGAGATATATGGGGTCCATAGATCAACTTCAGCACAACCAGCCTGCCCATAGATGGGTAAAAAGTGAACTAAGTTCTAAGTAAACTGGCCGAATTTCGATCCGTCTATGGCCGGCTTTAGACGTACTTTATATTAGGGTCAATTACCCTATTGCACTAATAATAATAATCAACTCCGGCTCCCCAGAGCACAGCTGAGCCTTGCTTCCTCAGGAGATTGTACTGTGACTAGGTCCTTTTTGACCTGGACTAATTTGGACATCAGTTTGGTGCTGTAGGACCTTCACATCTGGGAATGTTTGGGAATTTCCCTGTGGCAGGGTGAGTGACCCTAGTTTCTATGCCCTATGCTGGAGTGAGGCATTTTTTTGCCCTCTGGGCCTTTCCACCTGTTGTCTTCATTCTGTGGATAGAGATTGGTGCAATTGAGTGTGCCTTATATTCTGCGCAGCATGAAAAAAAACACAACACTTTTTATTGAATATTTGGTTTTATAGCAGAAAGTAAAAAAAAAAAAAATTTTTTTCATAATTTTCTGTCTTTTTTGGTTTATATAATAAAAAAAAAAAACCAGCGGTAATCAAATACCACCAAAAGAAATTTCTATTTGTGTGAAAAAAATTATATATATTTCAAATGGGTACAGCTTTGCGTGACCTCGCAATTGCCAGTTAAAATAGATTGTAAGCTCTTCTGAGTAGGGCCCTCTTGTATTTTATTGTATTGTAACTGAATTGTATCCTTTTTATATTGTAAAGTGCTGCGTAAACTGTTGGCGCTATATAAATCCTGTATAATAATAGCGCAGTGCCGAATAGCAAAAAAACGGCCTGGTCGTGAAAGGGGTAAAATCTTCTGGAGCTTAGTTGGTTAAAGTTCCTGCCCCTCCATGATTGTTCTCTGCATCACGGTTGGTCACAAGGCCTTGTAATGCAATGTAGTAGAACAGATAGGCCAGCCCTGCAGGGTTTTTTTCCCTTTCTAGTGACACCATAGGGGTGTAGGGTGTCCTTGTTAGCAGGTCTGCTTGTCTTGGACAAATTTCTTCAAATTTCCCTAGAAAAGTAATAGAGGGGAAATCTTAGTGGTGACCTGGGGGTCCCAAGGGATTCCCTTAATTTGCAGGAATTTCCTCTCACTTCCCCAATGGGACACACATGGCAAAAGTAAAAAAAAAAAACTGATAGAAGGTTATATCCCTCCTTTACTCTACCCAACTAAAAATGAGCTTTGCCCGTAGTTCTACTTTAAGATACACTATATTACCAAAAGTATTGGGACACCTGCCTTTACATGCATTTTAATGGCATCCCAGTCTTAGTCCGTAGGGTTCAATATTGAGTTGGCCCAACCTTTGCAGCTATAACAGCTTCAACTCTGCTGGGAAGGCTGTCCACAAGGTTTAGGAGTATCTATGGGAATGTTTGACCATTCTTCCAGAAGCGCATTTGTGAGGTCAGGCACTGATGTTGGACGAAAAGGCCTGGCTCGCAGTCTACTCTCTAATTCATCCCAAAGGTGATCGATCAGGTTGAGGTCAGGACTCTGTGCAGGCCAGTCATGTTCCTCCACCCCAAACTTGCTCATCCATGTTTTTATGGACTTTGTTTTGTGCACTTGTCCAAATGATTTAGTGGAGGGAGGATTATGGTGTGGGGTTGTGCTTCAGGGGTTAGGCTTGGCCCCTTAGTTCCAGTGAAGGGACCTCTTAAGGCGTCAGCATACCAAGACATTTTGGACAATTTTATGCTCCCAACTTTGTGGGAACAGTTTGGGGATGGCCCCTTCCTGTTCCAACATGACTGCGCACCAGTGCACAAAGCAAGGTCCATAAAGAACTGGATTAGCGAGTTTGGGGTGGAGGAACTTGACTGGCCTGCACCTCAACCCGATAGAACACCGTTGGGATGAATTCGTGCAGAGACTGCGAGCCAGGCCTTCTCGTCCAACATCAGTGCCTGACTTCACAAATGCGCTTCTGGAAGAATGGTCAAATATTCCCATAGACACACTCCTAAACCTTGTGGACGGCCTTCCCAGAAGAGTTGAAGCTGTTATAGCTGTAAAGGGTGGGCCAACTCAATATTGAACCCTATGGACTAGGTCTAGGATGCCATTAAAAGTCATGTGTGTGTGTAAAGGCAGGAGTCCCAATACTTTTGGTAATATAGTGTAGTTACCTTGGGGTTGTTTCTACCTCCTAAGGTCTTCTAAAGTGGATTTTTTTGTTTTTTCAAAAGAGCACTTATGTTATTGACCTACGTTCATACAAAGTTTTACCAAAAATCCAGGATATTGTATTTGCCTTTCATGAGTTAAGGCATGGGTCCGTTCTATCTTTCGCAGAGTATTTACTTTGGAGAAACTGGCTTATTATGTTTTTGGCAAATGCTAACTAAACATCCAGGGGAGGGGGTAATGTGATTACAGGAGGTAGAGGGGACAGTCGTGGCAGAAGAAGGACTCTGGGAGATCTGGCAACGTGTCCGATCAGTCAGGAAACGGCCATGCCAAGTATCAGAGCCTGGAGCCTAGGTCTAGTCAGTGTGGTGCCAGTGATGTACACAGGCCGGTCACAAGACCCCTCGTATCTTAACTGGCCCTGTCATTTGTGCACAGAGCAGCGACACGAGGCTTACAAGGCAGACAGAGCAGCACTGACCGTTTATTCAGAGTATAGCGATAACAGGGCTTGTTTTTCTGAAGATTACATAGTATCGGAGTGATTTCACACTGTCCTGCACAGTAAGCCTTGCCTTAAAGGGGAAAGTATATTCTATTTTTCAGGAGTGAAGTTATTATAAAGTGTAGAACAAACATTAAAAGTTTTTGCCTACTTTATATCCCTTCCACCAATGGTTCCCAATCTGCCATCCCCTTGCCCCTCAAACACATTCCTAGTGCCCCCATACATAGAAATGGAATAGCACCTCTTTCTTATTGAGATGATGATCACCAAGTCCCTATGGCGTCTAGCTGGTGTGTGCTGTGTGTCCTGGTCACACCAATTACAAATGCTAGGACTTGGTGCCGGTTTTTAAACCACAATATAAAGTAAAACAGTCGCTGTGTAAATATCTGTTAAATGTAATTCTTTGTGTAACACCCGTGTACCCTTGTAGTAGAACAAACGATTTCTCAAGCTCAAAAGGCCAGTCACCAGTAAGGAATGGAAGCACGGTCTATACAATCTCAAAGACAAATGCTTCAGCGGTGAAGCCCTCCTCAGACAGGGGAATCCAACTAGAAACGGCAAAAGAACACACGCCTAGTGTATTACCCAAGATTTATTAATAGAAACCAAACGGCCAAATGAATACTCACAAACGACAGAAGCAATTACGCATGACACTCTGTGATGGTCAATCAACGTAACAACGGGTGACCGAGCAGTTGGCGAAGTTGGCAATCTGACGCGTTTCTGGGACTTATCACCTTCCTCAGGGCTTCTTTTGACTGTTTGGTTTCCTTTCAGAAATCTGGGGTAATGCACTCGGCAATTGTGCCCCTTGTGTGTTTTTGTATCCGTGTACCCTTGATAGAATTGTCCTTTCATAATCCACCAGTCCAATAAATCCCACCAGCTCAAATATTTAAATTCCACATCAATCCAATGATCTGATTTGCGACACTGCACAGGCTTTCCAATGAAACCCTCCTGTTCTTAGTGCACATGAGTGCCAGGGCCCTATTCGTTCTTATGGGTAAGCTGTTCTCTGCTGGACCTTTGAAGGCCACCATGGGTACAGGATTACAGGGAAAGAGATATTAAAGCCTAACTCCAAAAACACAACAAGCAGTGCTTACCTTCTCCATAGGCCAGCACTACACTTCTCACTGTGAGCCAAGGTATGACATCTCTCTGGACTAATTGGAGACTAATGCAGAGAATGTTCTAAGGTAGGTGCTATTCTCTGCATCAGATGACCCATCATAGCACCAGAAGATGAAGAGGAAGAAAAGCACATGTACTAAAATAACTTTTTTTTTTAAAGGGAGGCAAGGCTGTGCTCCTAGGGGGCGGTCTCCCCTACCTGAAGTTGAACTTTAAAGTTCACTTTAAGGTTTATTCTAACCAGACTAGATGATGCCAAAAGATGGCTTCCAATATTAGCTATCCTGTTAAGAAATCTACTGTAGCTGCTCAGCTGCCATACCAACATAAATACATAACCGTAGGATGCAAGTCACATTGTTCTAGTGATTTTTAGTCTTTTAAGGCTAAAACATTTAAACTCGGACATTACCTGCCAAATCTCTCCAGGGTCAACAGTAATCAAAGAGCAAAATTTAAGTTTTTTTTTTTTTTTTTTTTTTGTATTTTTATTACAAGACATTTTATTACATTTTTATAAACTTTTGTACCCTATTTATAGTAGGTGCCTGGGTCCTTGTTTTCACAGGGAAACGATGAAATACAATCACTGTCCAGTACTGCTGAAATGGATCTGCATAAGTAATGAGCAAAAATGATTTGCTCCAATATACGTGATTAATTGCAAATTAAAGCCTTGTTTTAGTTTGGTTTGTTTTGGCACTCATCACTTGGCTTGTGAACTTTCTTATCTATCTAGATCATGGGTCTCCAAACTTTCTAAGCAATGGGCCAGTTTACTGTCCTTCAGATTTTAGAAGGACTGGACAGTTGAGTTGAGAAGTATCTTGATATAGCGCGGTCTTACCCCGAAAGGTCCCGAGGCGCTTGGCGAAGTCCCTGGAGAAACCCGGGGACTAGGAGGAGACAGCAACAGGAAAGTAGCATGAAAAATGGAACCAGAAAGGCTACGCGGGAAAGGCTTGAGTGAAGAGCCAAGTCTTCAATTTCCTGTGAAAGACCAGGATGGTAGGGGCCTCCTGGAGCTCGGCAGGAGGCTATTCCACAGCACGGCACCCTGGTGGGAGAAAGCTCGACCACCACACCACACCACGTCTTCTTAGACACAGAGATGTGGAGGAGGTCTCTTCTGCTCGATCTAAGTGATCTGCCCAGAACTCGTTTGGGGAAACGTCAACAGAGGTAACTCGGAGCAAGACTTCTCATGATTTTAAACATGATACAACCTGCTTTAAACAGAGTACGATGGTAAACCTGCAGCCAGTGCAAGGCACAAAGAACGGGGGTATGATCCCTCAAAGGGATGCTCATAAGTAGCCTTGCCGCAGCATTGTGACCAGTGGGAGTAAAAAATGTCTCTGACTTGATAGCCAGGGGGGGTAAAATAATTATGTTTGTGGGCAGTAGGAGGCATTGGTGTTAGTGGGAAGAATAATCTCCATTGTTAGTTTCAGTGGGAGGAATAGTGCTCCATCATTGGCGTCAGTGGGAAGATTAGTGCCCCATCATTGCTATTAGTGGAAAGAACAATCCCCATTGTTGGTATTAGTGGAAAGATCAATCCCCATCATTGTTGTCAGTAGAAGGAATAGTTCTCCATCTTTAGTGTCAGTGGGAGGAATAGTGACCAAGTGCCACATCCAGCCCACGAGCCACAGTTTGGAGACCAGTGATCTAGACTTCTAGATCATGATTTACCTAGAGCAGTGGTTCTCAACTCCAGTCCTCAGGACCCACCAACAGGCCAGGTTTGCAAGATAGCTGAAATACATCACAGGTGATATCACTTGCTGCTCAATGATTGCAGTATTCTAGTCTGCAACTCCCCAAGGTAATACTTAAAATCTGGTTGTTGGTGGGTCCCGAGGACTTGAGTTGAGAACCACTGACCTAGAGGTTGTTAGTCACATTCAGCTGACTTTGTTCCTAGTGATGTTGGCATTCCACCAGAGCTACTTGACCCTTTCTCTGCACAGTGTGTGGTCAGACAGTTGGGGATTTCCATGCAGAAGAGGCACAGTGCAAACGGGATGTTAGGAGCATACTGGATTTGTGGTAAAAAGCAGTATTTTTCCATTCCTCAAGCCATTTTAAAGGGAATAAAACATGGCGCCAGTTTGTATTAACAGAGGTTTACTTGAATGTTTGTTTCTTTTTAATTTTGCCCAGATGTACACTTTAAACCATGTCATACTGATAGGGGACACATCCTACTTATCTCTCGCATTTTATTTTTCCATTCACGCAGAGCAAGGGTAGGTGGATATTTTGCAGGCCTTTTGCATTTAGCTGTTGGGTTGGAGCATTTCTTTACATAGTTGAGTAAGTTCATTTTATTCAGTTTTGAGATAAATTTACATAAGGATGACTTGCATGGAGCAGCTCAATATTATGTTAACCCCTTTACTATGATGTGAGATGGTGAAGTAGGCGCGTGGTCTGATGACTCTGCGCTGGGAATATCACACATCACAGGCATCCATGAGAAACCATTCCACTCATACAGCATGGAAACTACCCAGCTTGCAGCTCATGGTTTATGTTCAAGAGCGGCATTAACTTTTTCCTACCGCAGGCGAATAAACGCTTTCCCAACCTCTCACTTTATTTTGGCATTTGTGTCAGCGTGTCTTTGGAAATATCCCCCCTTTTCCTTTCAAACAGAAACTGCATTCATTACAAAAGCTCCATAAACTGTGTCTTTGATCTGCCTCATAATGCTAAAAGTAAAGTCACTGCCTGCAATCCTTCCGAGACCTACATCTCAAATACCCTTTTCTCAAAGTCTCCAACAGCTTGAAGGGAACCTGTTATTAAACAAAAAATAACATAAATGGGCAAAGCTTGGGAACTTGGTGGGCGAGGTGGGGGTCAGTGGAGAATAATGCACACTATATAGACAAAACTTTGTGGACACGTTGGACATCCCATTCTAAAACCATGGCCTTAAATATGGCTTTGTCCTACCTTTCCAGCTAAAACAGCCTCCACCCTTTTGGGAAGGCTTCCTACAAGACTTTAGAATGTGTCTGTCGGAATTTGCACCCAGTTAAGCAAAAGAGCATTTGTGAGGTCAAGTAAAGATGTTGAATGAGAAGACCTCACTCTTAGTCAGCGGATCATCCCAGTGTTGCCCATTGGGGTGAGGTCAGGGATCTTTGTAGTTCACTTGAGTTCTTCACAGCAAACTGCATGAAACCATATCTTTATGGCTTTAGCTGGCTTTATGCAGAGAGGCATTGACATGCTGGAACACAAAAAGGTCTTTCTCAAGCTGTAGCTACAAATATTGGAAGCTCACAAAGTTGTGCAATATCTTTGTATGCTGTAACATTAACTACATCTCCCTTCATTGGAAACACCTGAATTCAGTCATTTGGAGGGGTTCTAACCATAGCACAATACAATAATGGTGCTTTTAGGTGGGTCACCGTGGTGCCTGCTTCGCATTATGTTTTGGAGAGTAGATATGGCTGAGGTTCAGCTTAGATGAAAAGTCAGTATTTGCATGCTTCGTGGTCCCTGAGAATCAGGGGTTCTTTTGGCATTTGGAGCTGAAGGCTGGTGATTGGGGTAGCGATTGTAATAAAAAATGGACAGTCTGACTCCGGCCTCTTCGCTCCAACATTTCAGTAAATAGGGATAAAACATAAAGGCACATGAAATAAAAAACAAAAACAAAATAGAATTAATATACTAAATCCTATTAAAGTGATTGTAAAGTCTATTTTTTAAATTAAAATAATAAACGGGCTTAAACTTACCTGCTCTGTGCAATAGTATTGCACAGACCTGCCCCTTACCTCCTCTTCTGGGGGTTGCCGCCGGTTATTGGCTCTTCCTCTCCTGTGTCTGCCCCCATAGCTAGCCACTTGCTATGGGGCAGACGTGCTGGCTCGCTCCCAATACAGGTGGTGTGTGTCCATAGACATTCTACTCACTGGATTCCACAGATAGCTGCAGGAGCCAATGGCTTCATCAATGCAGGAGTCATGTAATGTTTTTTTTTTTGGGGGGGGGGGACACAGTGGAAGTTTTTTTTATCTTGATGCAGAGAATGCATTAAGGTAAAAACCCTTTCAAATTTAGAACTGCTTTAACACATGTGGTTAGTCCATCTGCTTTTGTGACCTCAGCCCATACTCCCCTACTGGTTCTTAGGGAAGTTATCCGGTAACCCTGGAAGGACAAGATGCCTGCAGTCACAAACTTCTTTGGACCCCTCTTTATTTATCACTGTTATTTAGCGCTGTCAATTTATGCAGTGCCTTACATATATATATTGTACATTCACATCAGTCCCTGCCCTCAAAGAATTGATCTGGGGTCGTCCTTTTAGGAATCTTCTGTAGCTTCACTGGGCTGCTCCCCCTTGTCCACAAGAAACTATGTAACCGCTTTTGACTTGTCAGTTTGTGCCCAGTTATTGGAGTAATCTGCTCTCTGAGGCTCTAAGCGCCATCCCTTCCAGAGTCGCGCTCTGACCTTTCTGGGCCTCCATTTAAAATTTTTCCTGGGACCCCCATTACCATCTCTGATTTAGATCCATCTTAGTCTACTCTTGAAGAGTCTGTTTTTAAGCAAACTGCTTATGGCATTGGCTGCAAGTCTTTATCAACTGTGTTTTCGTCGCTTCCCAGAGCGAAAGAATGTCACCAGCACACCACAGATCTCCAAAATTGGTCCAAAGCTTTTACCAGCGATCATCGTTATAGCAGAAGCAACTTTTCAGAACCTCACAGGACCCTTTCATCGGGCACAGACCGGATGAAGCTGTCCTGTGAAGCTCCAAAACATTGCTTCTGCTGTAACTGTAACTGTAATTGCCGATAAAAGCTTTTTGGAGATCCGTGGTCTGCTGGTGGCATTCTTTCGCTCTGATTGGCTTCGGTTCCAGCCAATAGTCGCTGCAGTACCCGCCTACATACACAGCCATTTCTGCAGGATCGTGTGCGTTGGGAATAGTATGCTAGAATAAGTGGCTACAAAGGGACAACAGATTGTGAGGAGGACAACATCAGATGTCGGGGGGGTTCACAGTTGAGCAGGTATCTCTCTGCCTGCCGTTCTGGCTGGAATAATTGGCTTTTATTAACCCCAGTGTAGTCACCTTTATAAGTCATGATGATCAGTGTTATCCTGTGGATGTTTTCTCTTTTGTCTTCAGTAAGAGTAACATCCTGCGATAGTTCATTACAGCATACTGCCACAAGTCTATAAACAGTCCAGGAGAGAATTAAACATCAACAGCTGGGCAGTTTATTCATTATTAACAGCTCTCCTTCACATCCGGATATTCTCTGTATACTCTAAACACGCAGTTTGTAGTCCTCCATCGGAGCCAAAATCCTCGAGCTGCCTTGGAGCTTGACTGTTGGCTTTGTTGTGGATGGCTCAGACTGGGTATAGACCAAGTGTTGTATCTCCGATACATCAGACTCTGTCCCAAGAAAAGACTACTTCACATATGTAGTCATCTACAGATGTGTTAAAGACCAGAAAATATTCAATTTTTCACTCTAAAATAGAAATCCCTTTATCCTTGAAAGATGTGCCTCAGGAATGTTTTCAAACATATACAGGGTAGGCAGGCAGCCAGCTGAGAAGATCTGATTTTCATTCCGCCCGTTCATCTTGTGCTGCTGTATAATGTTAACAAGTAATAAAAAATGAAAAATCGGTTTATTATACGATTTGTGGCCTATAACTCAGCAGCATATGTAAAATACAACAATTTTCTAAATTCAGAAAATGCTTTTGGAAACTTTCCATATTGAAGTTGTAAACTGCCAAGATTTTCATGGTGAACCCCACCATCTTTTTACTTTTGTAAATGCCCTTTGTCGGGAAAGATAACAGAAAAGACACTTGGAGAACCCGTTATTTATATACCCTGTTTCCCTGAAAATAAGACCTAGCGTGATTGTCAGTGATGGCTGCAATATAAGCCCTACCCCCCAAATAAACCCTAGTTAAAGTCCTCGTAGGTCTTCTTTTCAGGGTAGGGCTTATTTTTGGGGAAACAAGGAAGGGCTTATTTGGGGGGTAGGGCTTATATTGCAGCCATCACTGACAATCACGCTAGGTCTTATTTTCGGGGAAACAGGGTAAGGAAAGGTGGTGCAGAGGAGCTGGGCCAGTGATAAGAGAAAAATTTAGACACTCTTATGCCGCGTACACACGAGCGGAATTTCCATCAGAAAAAAAAACTTGGATGGTTTTTCCGACGGAATTCCGCTCAAGCTTGGCTTGCATACACACGGTCACACAAAAGTCCTCTGAACTTTCGACCGTCAAGAACGCGGTGACGTACAACACTACGACGAGCCGAGAAAATGAAATTCAATGCTTCCGAGCATGCGTCGAATTGTTTCCGAGCATGCGTAGGGATTTTGCGCGTCGAAATTGCTACAATCGGGAATTTCCGATCTGAACTTTTTCCGACCGCAAAATAGAGAACCTGCTCTCAATCTTTTGCTGGCGGGAATTTCGCCAGCAAAAGTCCAATGGAGCATACACACGGTCGGAATTTCCGACCAAAAGATCACATCAGACTTTTGCTGGGGGAATTTCCGATCGTGTGTACGGGGCATAAGAAGAAGAGTGGGCTATGACATGCAAGGCGAGGGTGATGTGCCAGGGAATAGACTCTTTTGGAGTAGTCACACTTTCTAGTAAGTGTAAAGGGACATCGAAAATCGATTTGGAAAGGAAAACGCTGGAAGAGCGTATTTGAAATGCTTGATTTTTCTCTACTTTTACTTTATTTCTTTTACTTTATTTATTACTTTATTTCCCAGACCATTGGTGGTGGTGGTGGTGGGGGGGGGGGGGGGGGGTGTTATTTACTAAAACTGAAGAGTGCAGAATCTGGTGCAGCTCTGCATAGAAACCAATCCACTTCCAGGTTTTATTGCCAAAGCTTAATTGAACAAGCTGAAGGCCCTGTTCACACTTGTGTGACATGCCCTCCGACTTTGAGAGCACAAGTCGCATGACAGGTCACGCCCCATTAAGTGCAATGGAACCGTTCTAATAGGAGCGACTTAGAAAAAGTTTTCTGCACTATTTTTGGTGCAACTTTGACACGACTTGCATTGACTTCTGTTAAAGAAGTCCGTATGCAAGTTGTGCCGAAGCCTCACTGGGATGTTGGTTACAAAGTCGCGGCAGTGTGAACCGGGCCGAAATTAGACACTTATTGGCTACCGTGCACAGCTGCACCATATTCTAAGTGCACCAGCTTTAGCAAATCTCCCCCACACTCTTCTAACCATTTCCTGCCCTTCCTGCCTTCTTTCATTGTTGTATCTACCTCTCCCCTCTCCCTCCCATTCCCACCTGTCTTGGCTCTCCACTCAAAACACATTATTTTCTCACGGGGCTTCATTTCTCCTCTTTTCTTTCTCTTATGGCTTCATAGTCCTTGCTTATCAGACCTGTATTGTAAGTCACCCCCATCATCTTCTGAAAATTCTGACGATAACAGTAATTTGGGGAACATGGCAAGCCTTTACCACACCCTTTTCCCTGTATAGCAGTGGTCTTCAAATTTTTTAAACAAAGGGCCATTTTTCTATCCTTTAAACTTTAGGGAGGCCGGACTGTGGCCAGTGGGAGTAAAAAAATGTCCTGGTGTCAGTGGGATTAAATAATTCCCCATCATTGGTATGGGGGTGGGGGGTTAGTAGTGCCCCATCATTTGTAGCAATGGGAGGAACAGTGCCGCATTGTTTTTCAGTGGGAGGAATAGTGCTCCATCATTGGTGTCAGTGGAAGGAATAGTGCCCCATTATTGGTATCAATGGGAGGAATAGTGCCCCATTATTGGTTTCAATGGGAGGAATAGTGCCCCATTATTGGTATCAATGGGAGGAATAGTGCCCCATTATTGGTTTCAATGGGAGGAATAGTGCCCCATTATTGGTTTCAATGGGAGGAATAGTGCCCCATTATTGGTATCAATGGGAGGAATAGTGCCCCATTATTGGTATCAATGGGAGGAATAGTGCCCCGTTATTGGTATCAATGGGAGGAATAGTGCCCCATTATTGGTATCAATGGGAGGAATAGTGCCCCATTATTGGTATCAATGGGAGGAATAGTGCCCCATTATTGGTATCAATGGGAGGAATAGTGCCCCATTATTGGTATCAATGGGAGGAATAGTGCCCCATTATTGGTATCAATGGGAGGAATAGTGCCCCATTATTGGTATCAATGGGAGGAATAGTGCCCCATTATTGGTATCAGTGGGAGTAGTAGTGCCCCATCAATGGTGTCAGTGAGAGGACTAGTGCACCATTGTCAGTATCAGTGGTAGGGACCATGACCCACTGTTGCTGACAGTGGGGGGAATAATGTCCCAAGGGCCAGATAAAAGCAAGCAAAGGGCTGCGGGCCACAGTTTGGAGATCTTTGCTCTATAACATTTGCTTACACAATCCAAGGTAGCGCACCTATCCTCCTCACACAATGCTATACACAATACTAGTAGCTCTACTCCCTGGTTTCTGTGTCGTTTATACCTTCATGCATTCATATTACAGTAACATTATCATGACTACATCTGATACTGATCTCTTTTCTTCATCATAATGTTCTGTAAGTGCCAGATGCAGTTCCGTGCGCTTTTTTTTTCCTGTACTACAAATGCATGCAGTGTTTTCCATGTATTCCAATGGCTCTAGTTCAATGGTCATCAACTCCTGTCCTCAGGGCCCACTAACAGACCAGGTTTGCAAGATAACTGAAATACATGACAGGTGATATCATTTGCTGCTCAGTGATTGCAGTATTCTAGTCTGCATCTCCCCAAGGGAATACATAAAACCTGGCCTGTTAGTGGGCCCTGAGGACAGGGTTGATGACCACTGCTCTAGTTCACACCAGTGCAGTCCGTTTCCAGTGCAGGAAAAAAAGTAGAGCGTGCTGCATTTTTTTTCTGCACAGAACTGTACTGGATCCTAGCAAATTGTATCAAAAACGCACTGGAACTGCATGTGGCATGAACTGTTGGCTAAAACTGATCCGGAAAGTATGAGTGCATTTTTGTGGTGTGAACTGGCCTTAAAAATGCATGCACAATGTTTCCCATGTATTCCAATGGCTCTAGTTCACACCAATGCAGTCAGTTCCAATCAGCTTCCGGTGCAGAAACTGACTGCATTGGTGTGAACTAGAGCCATTGGAATACATGGAAAACACTGTGCATGCAATTTTAGTGCAGAAAAAAAAAAGCGCATGGAGCTGCATCTGCTGTGAACTGGCCCTGAAAACACCAGCACTTTCACATGGATTGCATCAAAAACTATTATAAACAATTGAAAGCTGCTACTCAAACCAAGTGCCTCAAAATACAAACCTGGTATTAGATCATAAAATATAGAAATACTGCGCTAGCACTCTTTTGATAATATCAATTAATTAATAAATCATAAAGTGCTCTCTTACAAAAATACGTACCAGTGAAGCCATACAATTATAAAGTGCAATGTCATTGTAGCACAATAAGGCAAATGCCATGTGCAAGATATAACCAAAGTGCTATCCGTAAATTCATAAATCATGAAAGTGCAAAATTCACAAAATATGTATTAATGAACCCATATGATTTTAAAAGTGCAGTCTCTTTATGGTGCAATAAGACTACCGTATATACTCGAGTATAAGTCGTTCCGAGTATAAGTCGAGGCCCTAATTTACCACAAAAAAATGGGAAAAACTTGTTGACCCGAGTATAAGACGAGGGTGAGAAATGCACAGCTACTGTAAGTGGAAAAGAGGGTCAACAATGCCCATTTGCAGCCTCACTGTGCCCATTTGCATGCCTCACTGTGCCCATTTGCATGCCTCACTGTGCCCATTTGCAGCCATAGGTCCCCCAAACTTCAAACTCGGTAGTTAAGGGTTCCTAGATGCCCCCTAGCTGCAGCCAAAATTTGGGGTCTCTGAACCCAAAGAGTCCCGAAATGACATTGCTGCAGATGGACACAGTTGACCAACTTTGGGGCCCCGTATCTCGGGGCCACTTAGTGCTAGGAACCCCAAATTTGGTGTGTAAACCCAGTGGAACTAGCACCATAAAATATCCAAAGCTGGGGTTTCCCCGAGATACAGGGTCCTAAAAATCGGTTCAGAAAATGTCAAGCACTTTTCTGCAGCAGAGAATGACATTTTCTGAACCTATTTTGGGGCCCCGTATCTCGGGGCCACTTGGTGCTAGGAACTCCAGCTTTGGATATGTTGTGGACCCAGTTCCACTGAGTTAGCACACACAAATTTGGGGTTCCTAGCACCAAGTGGCCCTGAGATACGGGGCCCCAAATTCGGTTCGGAAAATGACATTTTTTGCTGCAGAAAAGTGCTTGACTCGAGTATAAGTCGAGGGGGGTACTTTCAGCACAAAAAAATGCGTTGAAAAACTCGACTTATACTCGAGTATATACGGTAATACCATGTGAAAAATGTAGCACAAAAGTGCATCAAATGGTGGAATTCTTTTTGAAATAAGGTGCTATATACCGTCCTTCCATTTAGAAGTGTTTTGTGTGTTTCAAAAACGAATGGACCACCGTGTGTCTTTACTCACCCGCAGAAGTTTACCACTTATAAGTAGGTCATCAGCGCACCAAAGCAGCAATTTTCTCTTAGTTTCTATCACAGAGCTTCCCAGAGCACCATAGTGTGCTCCATATTGAAGAATTCATAAAACAAAATAAGGTGAGGCTGAGCCACCCCTTGAACGACTAGGACAGACCATGGGATCGCTATGCCCTTACGATCTGCTGCGGGGGTCAGTTCAAGTTGACAACCCAAACGCAGGTCGCAAACACATTGACTTGATGAACTACATTGGTTGTCCACTTGTAGGTCTCAATGAACTACCAGGGTGCTGACGAGCACTCTAGTAGTAAATTGAGTCTTCCTGTCTTTGAAACTGCCTGCGATGTACGGGGCAGACAGCTGTCTCTGACGTTTTGTATAGCATTTGTAGTTCATTTTCTATCTTCTGATCGTGAGTCAAAGCTTTTCAGGCTCATACAAAAAAAAAAATGCCTTTTTTTTTTTTTTCCTGCAAAAAAACTTGACGTTGAACTTCTCCTTCAACTCCTGTAAGTTGTGAGGTGGGGTCTCTATGGACCGGACTTGTTTTTCCAGCACATCCCACAGATGCTCGATGGGTTGAGCTCTGGAGAATATAGAGACCAAGACAACACCTTCTTGTTTTCCTTGATCCGTTATTGCAGTGTGGCAGAGAACATTATCCTGTTAAAAGAGGCCACTGCCATTAGGGCATACCATTTCCATGAAGGGGTGCAACAATTTCTAGGTAGGTAGTACATGTCAAAGTAACATCCACAGGAATGGTAGTACCAAGGTTTCCATACAGAACATTGCCCAAACCAATGCACTGCCTCGGCCAGCTTGCCTTCCTCCTATACTGAATCCTGGTGCCATCTCTTCCCCAGGTAAAGGAAGCACGCTCACCCGCCTATCCACATTTTGTAAATGAAAACATAATTCATCAGACCAGGCCACCTTCTTCCATTGCTCTGTGGTCCAGTTCTGATGCTTACATGCCCATTGTAGGCACTTTTGGTTGTGGACAAGGGTCAGCATAGGCACCCTGACCCATCAGCGGATAGGTTGTCCCATAAACAACAAGTTGTGTTGCCTGGTTTTTATGCTTTCAACACATCAACTTTATGCACAACATGTTTATTTGCTGCCTAATATATCCCACTCACTTTCAGATGCCTTTGTAACAAGATAATCCATGTTATTCACTTTACTTGTCAGTAATCTGAATGTTATGACTGATCGGTGTGAATGGGCACTGAAAATTTTACACTTCTACAGTTTACTGGTACTAAGACGTCATGCTCTGAAAATGCTTGCACCGCCTCTGCGTAAATACAGTGGATATCCTCCTAGATTGTAAGCTCTAAAGAGCAGGGCCCTCTGATCCCTCCTCTATTGATTTGTATTGTAAGTGTACTGTCTGCCCTCATGTTGTAAAGTGCTGCGCAAACTGTTGGCGCTATATAAAGCCTGTATAATAATAATAATAATATAAAAAGTCTACACACTCCTGTTAAAATGTCAGGTTTCTCTGGTCTAAAATAAAATGAGACAAAGATAAATCATTTCAGAACTTTTTCCACCTTTTAATGTGACCTATAAACTGCACAACTCAGTTGAAAAACAAACTAAAATCTTTTAGGTGGAGGGAAGTAAAAAACTAAAATAATATGGTTGCATAAGTCACCCTTAAACTAATACTTTGTTGAAACCCCTTTTGATGTTATTACAGCACTCAGTCTTTTTGGGTATGAATCTATCAGCATGGCACATCTTGACTTGGCAATATTTGCCCACTCTTCTTTGCAATAACACTCCAAATCTGTCGGATTGTGAGGGCATCTCCTCTGCACAGCCCTCTTCAGATCACCCCACAGATTTTGAATCGGATTCAGGTCTGGGCTCTGGCTGGGCTAGTCCAAAACTTTAATCTTCTTCTGGTGAAGCCATTCCTTTGTTGATTTTGATGTATGCTTTGGGTCGTTGTCATGCTGAAAGATGAAGTTCCTCTTCATGTTCAGCTTTCTTGCAGAAGCCTGAAGGTTTTGTGCCAATATTGACTGGTATTTGGAACTGTTCTTAACTCCCTCTACCTTGACTAAGGTCCCTGTTCCAGCTGAAGAAAAACAGCCCGAAAGCATGATGCTGCCACCATCATGCTTCACAGTGGGTATGGTATTCTTTTGGTGATGTTCATTGTTGTTTTTGTGCCAAACATATCTTTTGGAATTATGGCCAAAAAGTTCAACCTTGACTTCATCAGACCAGAACACATTTTCTGACATTCTTTTGGTAGACAGATGTGTTTTTGCAAAATTTAGCCGGGCTTGGATGTTTTTCTTGGTAAGAAAGGGATTCCATCTTGCCACTCTACCCCATAGCCCAGACATATGAAGAATACGGGAGATTGTTGTCACATGTACCACACAACCAGTACTTGCCAAATATTCCTGCAGCTCCTTTAATGTTGCTGTAGGCCTCTTAGCAGCCTCCCTGACCAGTTTTCTTCTCGTCTTTTCATCAATTTTGGAGGGATATCCGGTTCTTGGTACTGTGCTGCCATATTTTCTCCACTTGATGATGACTATCTTCACTGTGTTCAATGGTAGTTCTAATGCCTTGGAAAATCTTTTGTACCCTTCTCCTGACTGATACCTTTTAACAATGAGATCCCTCTGATGCTTTGGCAGTTCTCTGCGGACCATGGCTTTTGCTGTAGGATGCGACTAGGAAAATGTCAGGAAAGACCTATTAGAACAGCTGAACTTTATTTGGGGTTAATTGAGGCACTTTAAATGATGGCAGTGTGTACTGACTCCTATTTAACATGAGTTTGAATGCGATTCCTTAGTTTTGAACACAGCTACATCCCCAGTTATAAGAGGGTGTGCACAGCAACCACATTATTTATTTTAGTTTTTAGGTTTACTCCCCCCCCCCCCCCAAAAAAAAAAAAAGATTTTAGTTTGTTTTTCAATTGAGTTGTATAATTTATAGGTCACATTAAAGGTGGAAAAAGTTCTTAAATTATTTATCTTTGTCTCATTTTTTTGATCACAGAAACCTGACATTTTAACGGGTGTGTAGACTTTTTATATCCACTGTAGCAACCTTTCCAGTTTTTAGAAGCTGAAAAGAAGCTCTTGATCTTAGGCTATTTAGCTCTTATTTGGTTCAGTTGTTGTACATCTTTAGGAGTGAAAAAGTACATTGAGTGGCAGTGTAATAGTTTACACTTGAAGCCTCAGTTTATTTTGCTTTAGGTTGTCGTTCTGTTGTAGATTTTCTACCTTCAGAGAGAAAAGTACATTGAATGGTGGTGTAGTAGTTTACACTTGAATCTTCGGTTTATTTTGCTTTCGGTCGTCGTTCTGTTGGAGATTTTTTTTTTTACCTTCAGAGGGATTGTATTGCTGCCAGAGAGAAGTAAATTTGTTATGTTATTTTAGCAATCTGAAACATTGGCAGCACCAGAGCTGCTGGACTGAGGTCAAGTCAAGAAATATCTGATTTTTTTTTTTTAACATGAAAAGAGCTCAGTTTAATTCACGTAAACAAGGTCTCCAGTTTCGCTGTGAATTGTCAGAGTTCTGAGGAGAGAAGAAGTGAATGGCACCAATGGAGAGGTTAGAGTAGAAATCCTCATTTCAGGTTTCTTGTCTGAATCGTAATACTTAAGTAAAAAAAATTAAAAAGTATAAAATTGAAAAGGAACGTACGAGATTAAAATGCTTTACACGTAAAGTAATTTCATGTTTGCAATGGGTCAGGTTTTTAGTTTTGCTTGTCTACCTATATTCTACTGTTGCTACCTAAACTGAATCTGAACTCAAAAAGTTTTTTTATCGTGGAAGATTTTTTTAACCTTTATAAGACTGGCCATACAAGGTCGAATTTCGAAAGAATTTTCTTTTGAAAATCAGACAATTTGTGCGTTTTGTGATCCAATGGTGCCACCATTAATTTAGAAATTCGGCCAACCAAGCCTTCAATTTCACTTCCTGTTGCTACAGAAAAGAATTTGTGTCTGAGAATCTTCCTTTCTTTCCTTGAATTTTCTTTTCTTGCACATGTGCATTTCTTTTTCGATTTACATTTCTCGCACAATTCTCCCATCATTGATTAGAAAATCATTCGTTTTTCAAAAAATTTCCAACATTGTCCGATTACTCAAATTTGTTTGCCGCACAAAAATCGGCTGTTGCTCCAGCCCACTAATAGTGCGAAATATGAACGAAAATTCTTAGATAAGATTTTCGAAAGAAAATTCTTTCGAAATTCGACCCATGTATGGCCTGCCTTAGGCCAGGGTTCTCCAAACTACAGTCCATGGGCCACATTTGGTTTTATATTGCCCTCTAGAAGGGTCAGTGGCATATCCTCAGTATGCACAGATTCAGGATTAAAGTGGTAATAAAGCTTATTAAAAATGTTATACTTACCTGCTCTGTGCAGTGGTTTTGCACAGAGCGGCTCCGATCCTCTTCTGTTTGGGTCCCCCACCAGCGCTCCTAGCTCCTCCCCCTTGAGCAGGGCTTCCAGAGAAAGCCACATGCCCTGGGTGCACCACTGCATGCTCTCTCCCTAGGCAATGCTCTATGCCTCCATCAGACACACAGAACCGTGGCTTGGCCCCCACCCCTCTGCTCTCTCCTCATTGAGGAATCTCAGGTAAGGATTGGGGGGGCTCTGCACACAGAAGGTTTTTCCCTTCATAAATGAAGGTAAAAAACCTTCAGCATTTAGAAACACATTGAGGTCGGCAAATGTTGCCAATTGTCTGTGCTTCAATCCCTCCCAACTCTCACCTGTACTTTGTAAGTGGGGGGGAGGGGACCTTTGATCAGGACTCTGATGTGAAGGAGACTGGAGAAGGAGATCTTTGAGCTATCAATGTCAATACCGCAGTTCCCACGGCCTGCTCACAGCATGTACAAATGAATAGCTGGTGACCTCCGAGAACACAAGGGTGGTCAAAGGCAGACCACATTGTGTAATAAGGCTAAAACCAATCTACTTTATTCTAAAGGAAAGGTACAATTTATACAGAGGATCAAGCATGTATTGCCATGCCGCTGACAGTCACAAACATGATGTCACAGGCCAGGCCCTATCTCGCCCAATGCATTTCGCCACAGGAAGGTACATCCCCTGGCCCTTGATGAAGATGATGAAGTACCTAGTGTGTGATACACGAAAGAAAGCACTAGATTGCACAAATTTTGGCTGTGTTTTTAGTGGACTTGATGGACTTTTATGTCATCTCATGTCATTTAATTTACAAGTAATTGCACATTTAAACTGATAAGCACTTGTTTCATGTTACCTTGTTTATGTAACCTGATAAGTGTGTATCATTTACTTTTGGCAACATTAATTTAGTACTTTTATAGGAAAGCACATCTATTTTTTTTGGTTCAATAGGCTAAGTAGTACCCTGAAAGATGTACCTTTTACCTTGAATTGCTTCTACAAAATATTAGTGCACTACCTGTGCCTAGGCACTCCTGTTCTAGATCCTCAGGGCTATATATCTGCAGTATGACATATTCAAGGCGTTGTGCCTTTGATTGCTATGCTCACCGGATTTGTAGTGAGATTTTGAAAAATTACTACTATTCTGCTCATGGTTGTCCTTGCTGGAGAGTAAGCTGTACCTGAGATCCTGCAATGCATGCATCTCTCTGCTTCAGTTTTATTCAATCTGTCGATCTGTGCTCCCTCAACCCCTCCTGCTGCTAGTTTAAATATCCCCCCAGTCATCAGGGGGCAGTTCAGGTATTAAAGCCTTCTCCTCTACTAAAATTGATACGTTCTCAAAGAGACATAGTGCCAAACAAGGCATGGCAAGTCAGTACTGGGGGTTGGAAAAGATTAGTTGAATGGGAGACCACTTGCCAATATAGAATTTAAGCTTTCCCAAAAACTGCGATTTTTCCATTCCATGGTATTTTACTGAAGAATAATGTTTTGTTTTCTAATTCGGAATTGCCCTTTAATGCGGCGAGAGCAGTGGCACATGCAAGTACCACCTGGCTAACTTTGGTATCTATTTAGGGCAGCCATTACCTTTTGAAACCATTCACACCACGATGTGTACATTGAGCGCGCACATGCTAGCGCATCTGGTGTAAATTAACCCTAAGACAAATGGGTGTGCTTTTTGTGACTGTACATGTGTAGACTATGAAGATGGGCAATCTAGACATCTCCTGTGCTGCTAGTGGGACGTGCAGGTTCATACTGACCATCATTGGACATCTGTTCAGGGCAGCAATTCCTTAAATACAAACAAGTGTTTTGTGCTGTATGTTTAGCCTACAGACACCTTCACTGCTGGTCTTTTACAGAGAAAATAGTAGCAGGGCTTTCTAACTCGTCCACCTTGGTATCCCAAAGACATTAGATCTTTACAACATCTGCCCTGTACATGGTCATTTTGCACAAATAGGAGTTCTTTATTCTTCTTGACATCAATGGCGGGTTTTACATTTTCTTTTAGCCATTTTTTAAAATAGTTCTTCATTTAGTTTGATGAATGCTGTGCAAATCTGCTTGCTGATGGATCAGAAGGTTGAGAATTTGTTTCTTGGTTGCCAGAGGAACCATCTCTCCTGGGCAAACACCATCTTACTGATCTCACCTCGGGTATGAAGGCCTTGATGAAAATTTTACAAGCCTGCCATGCCCAGTAGTCACATGTGCATCATAAAGTCACCCAAAATTACCTGCCTTTCTAAGCGTACCCAGCAGGCTTATATCCTGACTGCTTGTGTTCCATAGTCCTGGTTTCTGAGAGTCACCTCTGATGGTTGTGTAGAAGATGTAAGGCCATTGGAATGTTTTTCCTCGCCTGCCACATTTTACAGGCTGTGAAGGGCAGCTTGCTCGATTCCTGCATGACCTCATCGCCCGCTCTTGTTTGTTGTACAGCTGATTTTGGGTGGGAGCATTTGGCTCCGGCTTGGGGACTGCGCTTTTAAAGGAATTGTTAGGAGCCTTCACCTAGGGGGATTTGAAAACCATTCTTCGTTGCTAAAGAAATATATCTTTTTAATCTCTTATATTGGGTTGGTAGAACGTCAGTTCTATGGAGCGCAAGTGACAGCTTTAGTGGAATTTAATTTGACAGGTCTCTGTGGGTTTTAGCAGAGGACGCTTCACAAATCTGGAATATTTAATACTAAGCAGTCAGTAAAAAGAATGTCTTTAATATTGCCAGATCATATCAAAGTGGAGTGGTGTTTGATTTAAAGAACCACAGTAGTCAAATAGTAGAATCATTAATCGCATTGACATTGCCGTGCGGGAAACATTTCAGCTCTGCCGAATGGAGAAAGTCCACCTCATTCACAATAACTGAAGTTTCTAATCATTTTCCATTCATAAACCGATCAGAACTTAGAGTGCCTTCGGGTGCAATTGCAAATTCTTGTTTTTTTTTTTTCTGCAGTTCAAAAAAATTCTGAACAATAGTTATCCTTAAAAAATAAATTGAAGCACATCTTAACCCAAACTGTTCTTTGCTTTGGAAGCTGCATTTGTTTTTCTTTTTTGAGCTTTTTCCCTTTCTTTTCACCTGGTGATCTTGCCAGTAAGGGCTTGTTCTGACGTGCGGCAGCTCCTCAAAAGATGATCCACAATGGATCAGTTTTCAGAGGGCTTTTAAGCAGGCAGACCTTCTCCTTGCCTGTTTAAAGTGGTTGTAAAGGCTCGTTTTTTTTTTCATCTAAAAATAACCAACGTGTTATACTTCCTCTGTGCGGTTGGTTTTGCACAGGGCAGCCCGGATCCTCCTCTTCTCGGGTCCCTCTTCTGCTCTCCTGGCCCCTCCCTCTGGTGAGTACCCCCTCAGCCAGCAGCTTGCTACAGGGGGCACCCGAGCTGAGTCAGAGCTCCGTGTATCCATTCAGAGATGCCCCCTCTCCCCTGATTGGCTGACTGATTTTGATTGACAGCCGCCAGAGCCAATGGCACAGCTGCTGTGTCTCAGCCAATCAGGAGCAGTGTCTAGGACAGCTAAGATACTTGTGGACATCGCTGCAGAGAGAAGGGGCTCAGGTAAGTAATTAGGGGGTGCTACGCATCAGAAGGTTTTTTATCTTACTATATAGAATGCAATAAGATAAAAAAAAACCTTCTGCCTTTACAACTCATTTAAACACTATAAAGAGGCTGGACCACCGCATACATTGAGGCATAATCCCATACACCTCACATTGGTCGTGGTACATTTTTGCCAACCCCCTCGGCTGCCTTGTTGAATGAGACCTTCCACGCGAACCATCCTAGGGTTACAACTTTCACTAACTGTACTGTATTTATTCAGGAACATGGTTGTCATCCAAGGCTGCTCTTGATTTGGGCTTCAAACACTCACAATTCTTCATCTCCATTACATTTGGAAGAGAGAGCTGTGAAGATTTGCAACATTAATTGAGGTTTCTGCTCAATGCACAGAAAGCTACAAGGACACAAGTTTTTTTTTTTTGTCCGTAACAACAGGTATTTTCGGTACTTGTTGAAAATTTTCTTGGTTTGAAAAAACAAAAACCAAATTAATGTAGCCACAACAGGTATTTGGACTGGTAAGCCACAATAAATTACTTTTTTTGTCCTTTTGGTTTACATATACTTTAAATTGGACCCCAAAGTTTCCCGTTGAATATTGCACCCATGAAAATGTCTTTACAGACTCTTAAAAATAGCTTGTTCTTTGATTTTTAAGACACAAAAAAGGGAAATATTTGATTAAATGATCTGAGATTTTGGTGCAACCAAACTGATATGGTCATGATATTGTCTTTCAGGTGGACTTTGGACAGTGCTAACACTAGGGGGCGTGGGTAGCAAACCAACACCCCAACAGGATCAGTCTTCACCCCTGGCTAACCAGAGTCTGCTACTTCTTCTGGTCCTCGCCAACCTAACTGATGCACCAGATTGTCCGAATCCTTTCCGACAGTCTATCACTTCCTTCAGGAATACGCAAGGTATGTTTTTTTCCGTTGTAATTGAAAGTGCTGGTCCAGCCAAAACCGTTTTGTTTTTGTTATTTCGTACCCGCTTCCACCCACCACTTAAACTCCAAAGGTAAGGATTCAAAGAGGTCAGAGCTCTGCTTAATTTGGTTTAAGATCTTACTCTTTCTGTTCTAATTACTGTAAGGTCGATGGAAAACCCAGCAGAGAAAGTGTGACCCCTCTTAAAGGGCTTGACAGCTGTGTAAAGATCTCACCACTGGGGTTCCTAGATAAAATAAGGATAATTCAACACTTTATTGCACATCCAAAAGGGAAATTGTTTTAGGTGGATTAAGCTTTTTACAACGTCCTGGCAATATATTAAAGGAACGCTCCTTTGTGTCTTGCCTGTAGCATTCCGGTTGGCATTAAGTAAAAAAAATCTTTATACACAATAACATTGACTTAAGTAGTGTTTTTTGTTTCATAAAAGCTTTATTGGATTTAAGATAAAGTTTTTTTTCAACAAGCAAAATGAGACGTAAAGTTAACATTCAGAATTAGATGTACAGCAGAGGCAAAGATATTGAATTCTGCTTGAATATTACAGTGGCAATTGTAGGCAAACCATTACAATCAGCAGATCACCAAGGGCGTCATTGATGGCTTTGAAGAGGGAGATACTAACAATGTTTTAGGGTAGTGCGCCACGTCAGCAGGTAAGAATACCTTTGTGGGAGAGAGGGGCGCCAATTACACCAAAGGCAAAATTAGTAAAAAGGAGAGAAGAGTTGAACATAGGCGATGGGGGAAAAGAGAAATGTAGTAGGCCAAGGATGAAGGAAGAAATCAAAAGGGAGTATTTACCTGGGTTAATGCGGAGAGGGAGGGAGAGGGAAGGGGAAGCGGAGGATAGTCCTGTGTGGACCGCCTGCCAGGTGCAGCAAATGTGGGCAATAGTTGTTCTCATACCAAAAGTAGGGTTCAGTCAATGTTCAGTGTGTGGGTCTTCAAACTGTCTAAACAAAGGGCCAGTTTACTGTCTTTCAAACTTTTACAGGGACCGGACTGTGGTCAGTGGGAGTAAACAATGATCCATCTTTGTTATTGGGTGTGGGTGGGGGGAACATTGCCCTATCGTTGGGGTCAGTAGGAGGAACAGAGCCCCATCGTTGGGGTCAGTGGGAGGAACGGAGCCCCATCGTTGGGGTCAGTGGGAGGAACGGAGCCCCATCGTTGGGGTCAGTGGGAGGAACGGTGCCCCATGGTTGGGGTCAGTGGGAGGAACGGTGCCCCATGGTTGGGGTCAGTGGGGAGGAACAGTGCCCCATGGTTGGGGTCAGTGGGGAGGAACAGTGCCCCATGGTTGGGGTCAGTGGGAGGAACGGTGCCCCATGGTTGGGGTCAGTGGGAGGAACGGTGCCCCATGGTTGGGGTCAGTGGGAGGAACGGTGCCCCGTGGTTGGGGTCAGTGGGGGGGAACAGTGCCCCGTGGTTGGGGTCAGTGGGGAGGAACAGTGCCCCATGGTTGGGGTCAGTGGGAGGAACGGAGCCCCATTGTTGGGGTCAGTGGGAGGAATGGAGCCCCATTGTTGGGGTCAGTGGGAGGAACGGAGCCCCATTGTTGGGGTTACTGGGAGGAACGGTGCCCCGTGGTTGGGGTCAGTGCGAAGAACAGTGCCCCGTGGTTGGGGTCAGTGGGAGGAACAGTGCCCCGTGGTTGGGGTCAGTGGGAGAAACAGTGCCCCGTGGTTGGGATCAGTGGAAGAAACAGTGCCCCATGGTTGGGGTCAGTGGGAGGAACGGAGCCCCATTGTTGGGGTCAGTGGGAGGAACGGTGCCCCATGGTTGGGGTCAGTGCGAAGAACAGTGCCCCGTGGTTGGGGTCAGTGGGAGGAACAGTGCCCCGTGGTTGGGGTCAGTGGGAGAAACAGTGCCCCGTGGTTGGGATCAGTGGAAGGAACAGTGCCCCATGGGGTCAGTGGGAGCTACTGTCCCCTATGGTTGGGGTCAGTGGGAGGAATTGTGCCCCATCGTTGGTGTCAGTAAGAGGAATAGTACCTAAAGGGCATGAAAAGGGCAAGCAAAGTGCCGCAGTTTGGAGACCACTGTCATAGACCATAGTCCCTATGAGCCACTATTGGACCTCGTGAAGTAGTGTTTTTGGAGTGTGAATTTGCCTCCTTAAGTGAATCAGTGCCACGTCGCAAAGGTGATGTGTTGTCTGAAATTTAGTAAACCTTTTTAATACAATTTTTTTTTTTTTTTTTTTTTAACGTGGACCAGTGCCTATTTACAGATGAGTTTGAGATGTCCATTTCACTACACCACTCAGAAATGTCCAATCTTTTATTTCAGACAGCTCTGTTCCACCCAGCCCCAGCGCGCACTCATTCCAGATCAATTTCAACAGTCTGTACACAGCCCTCTGCGAGCAGCAAACGTCCGACCAGGCCACCCTCCTCCTGTACACCTTATTACATCAGAACAGCAACGTTCGCACTTACGTCCTGTCCCGCACAGACATCGAGAGCCTTGTAAGTATCGCTTATAATTTGTATATAAAATGAGAAAACTTTGAGAGAAATAAGCTGACCGACCTCTTCTTCTGAAAATGCCTGTTGCCTAGCTGTCATTCTGGTCCACTAGCTTTAGAACCTTCTCACTGACCTGAAAACACATAAACAGAGCATGCTCCCTGACCTCGCTTCTTGCATTTTTATTGCATATTAACTTATGGATAATGCTATTGATTTGGCAGCTTTTTAAAAGGATCCTGTCCACAAAGAAATATGTTAGAGAGACAGTTATCATCTGAAGGCCCCCAGCTTCTAAATGTGCCCTGTGTGGAGTCATGCAGCTAACAGGCAAATGTCAAATTTCAGGTGAACTCTGGCTCCCCCGGACACCCCAGAATCTCAATATCAGATAAGTTATATAAAGGGGAAATGTAGATATTCTTAAAGCAGTAGTAAACCAAGATCCAAAAAGACAATATATTGCAGCTTACCAATCTTTAGATGTGCTGGCTGCATGAGTTTTCTTTACTTAGGCCTTTTCCCCCGTCTGTTTTTACCTTGTGATCTGGCTGGTAACACACCTCCTCCTCTATTAACGAGCCCCCCTCTGGATGGAGGAGCACAGGGGGCACCTTTAGACAGCAGCCATGCCAGTTTGGGGGAAGGGAAGTGTTGGATGTACTAGCAGATTTAAATACACCAACAAATTGAAGCCAAACTCCAGCTCTAGCTTTAATATACTATTACAACAAACAGTTGTTTTTCCTTTTGGGATAAAGGTTTTACACGAATAAAGACTGATTATTGTAAGCAGCCCTGATAATGTTAATTGGTTTGTCTCCTCCCTGTAATCTGATACAACTGCAAGACAACTTGTTCTTTTGAAAAACAGACCTACTGGCTGGATCACTAGATGATAAAATAAAAGAAAGCAAGCCTAAAAAATAAAACTAATGCAGCCAATCACATCTAACAATTGGTAAGCTGCAATATAATAACCACTTGTTCGACTGTGCTATAGCAAAAAGATGGCTTTAGCACAGTCATCCAGTTCTGGGAGGGCGTCTATCCTCCCAGAACCCCTCCCCACTGTGCATCAGGCGCGCTCTGTGATCGCTGTGTCCTGTGATCAAGTTACCCTCCTTGGCGGTTTTCCTGAGTGTGGCTCGGGGTTAAATTTCAGTACCATTAGCGATAACCCTGAGCCACACTTGGGATTGCATTACAGGATCCTGGTGCAGGTTACTTACCTTGTCCCCAGGATCCTGTGTCTGTCCTCCGCCCGATGCCTCTGTGTTCTGGGCTCCGTTCCCTGCCAGCGTCGCGACGCACGGGGGCGGAGCCCGGCGGCAAATACAAAAAGTACAATATTCATAACACATACAGTACACTGTAATCTTTCAGATTACATTACTGTGTGAAATTATTTCACATCCTTTTTGGCCCCAGTGCTTTGTGCAGTGCCCTGCATGCAGTTTTATATTATATATACTGTTCTTTCTGCCTGGAAACTTGAGATTGTAATAAGCAACTAAAAAGTGACCCTTTACGTCAAAAGTGGTTTTAGACCAGCTAGAAAACAGCGATAGTAAATTAGAACACTTGCAGAATTGAGCGATGGTGAATCGTGGGGAAAATTCATTTTATTATTGTTATTTTTTATAATTATTTATAGTTATTTATTCTATTAAAATATATATAATAATAAAATTTTTTGTTTCAAACTTTATCATACTCGGGATATCTACGAGACTCTTGTTTGGACAGATTTAAGTGTGTTATTGCCAAGAATTACAGACCTACAATATAAAACGCCAAATTTCTATGCAAAACAATTGAGATGCAAAAATCTGACATAATCATACCGCCAGGGTGGTTAAAGGGCCAATCACAATGGCCCTTTACCATGTGATCAGCTGTGTCCAATCAGAGCCGATCCCATGTAAACAAATGCTGGTTATTTGCATTTCCTTTCCTAAGACCCCTTTCACACTGGGGTGCTTTGCAGGCGCTACAGCGCTAAAAATAGCGCCTTCAAAGCGCCCTGAAAGAGCCGCTGCTGTGTCTCCAGTGTGAAAGCCCCTAGGGCTTTCACACTGGAGCGGTGCGCTGGCAGGGCGGTAAAAAAAGTCCCGCTAGCAGCATCTCCTTCACCGCTCCTGCCCATTGAAATGAATGGGGCAGCGCGGCTATACCACCGGCGGCAAATCGCTTTGCGGTGGTTTTAACCCTTTCTTGGCCGCTAGCGGGGGGTAAAACCCCCCGCTAGCGGGCGAATACCAAAGGACAGTAAAGCGGCGCTAAAAATAGCGCCGTTTTACCGCCGGCCCCCGCACCGCCCCAGTGTGAAAGGGGCCTAAGCGCTGTCACTGTGTGAGGAAAGGAAAGCTGATAACTGGCAATCCTGTGACAGCACACATTTACACTGATAATTAGAGCACTGATCATCAGTGTGGCCCCATCAGTGCAGCTTATTAGTGCTCATCGTTGCCGCCTATCCTAGCCTCCTTATCAGTGCAGCCTCATCAGTGCCCATTAGTGCAGCCTCATCAGTGCCCATTAGTGCAGCCTCATCAGCGCACATCAGCAAAGAAAATATACCCATTTGCAAAATGTTATACCAAACAAAGAAAAAAGTGTGTTTTTCATAATTTCGGTATTTTTTCATTTGTTTAGCAAAAAATAAAAAACCCAGTGGTGATTCAAGAGGAAGTAAACCTCCATAGATTGTTTGTATCTGTAGGTAAGCCTATAATAAGACTTGGCTATAGGTACTGTAAATATCTCCTAAACATGCACGGTTTAGGAGATATTTACTGTATATGCCACCAGTGACGTCATTGGTGCGTGCGCTCTGAAGGAACGGCTACCTGTGCCGTTTCTTCAGTGCCCCTGTGCTGTGAGCGGTGGCTCCCGGGAGTGATGTCACGCGGCTCTGGCCAGTCACACAGCCCGGAAGGAAGACGGGCAAAGATGAATGCAGCCTCCAGGGATGACAATGACGGCTTCGTTTTGCAGGTAAGTTTCACATAATGTGCTAGTGTGCGATGCATACTAGCACATTATGCCTTTACTTTGCAGCTCAGGAAAAATAAAAAATAAAGATGCAGCGTTTGCTTCCTCTTTAAATATCACCAAAAGAAAGCTCTATTTGTGTGAAAAAAAAAATGATAACCATTTTACAGTGCTGCATGACCACAGAATTGTCATTCATTGTGCAAAAAAGCGCTGAAAGTCGAAAACTGACCTGGGCAGGATAGGGGTTGGAAGTACCCAGGAAGCAAGTGGTTAAATTGATTTTGGGTTGAATACTGCTTTAAATAATCATGTCCATTTATAATAACACCGATATCTGGATTCCCACATAATCCCATTGTCACGGGTTCACTTTAAAGTAGACTACTTCTGTCGTTAGAAAAGAGTCGCTCAATGTTAATGAAAATAAATCAAAAGAATACAAAGATTACCTTTTTGTCACAAAATATTTTGGTTTAGAAAGGCATTATGTGTTCCCAGTCAGTGAAAGCTCTGAGACGGAGGCCATACTGCTCAACTTTGATGGAAAATCAGAATCAGAGAGTAAACTAAAGCCCAACTCCACCTATAGAATCCCCTCAATCCTGAAGACCCCCTACTCATTTCTTTTAATACAAAAATGAATACATACATGCCCTCAACCCAGACGTTTTCTTGGCGTTGCATGGATGACACAGGTCCTTTCTCCTCTGTGACAACAGTGGGTATTCCTGTGACTTTTGGGAGCTGTGCTGTCCAGGGGTAGTGTGAGTCCAGTTCGGTGTTTTTGATGTGCCCCAATGATGACCTTGGTTCCCAGAAAGCAGATTGGATGCCGCTAGGAATGATTCAACACAAGTTTCAGGATCATATGATCAGTTGAATAATTGTATTGATAAGTTTGTGTCCACTTTTTCAATGGGAGGTGCTCATTAATGACTTCCTGCAGTCATGCATAGAATGGAAGGGATCAACAATGGGACAAGAGGGTCTAAAGATGACAAGTGGCAACATATTAGGAGTTTAAGAAATGTAATGCTTATCTGTTGTTTTTTGAAGGTATTGCCCATTCTGGAGATCTTGTACCATGTTGAGGATCGGAATTCCCACCACGTTTATATGGCTCTGATCATTCTACTCATCATGACAGAAGATGATGGCTTCAATCGCTCTATTCATGAAGTGGTAAGACTTTTACTGTGCACACAAGAAAGCAACAGATGACTGAAAGTTTCAGGAATTACCTTGACCAAGCATTAAGTGAGCTTTGCATGAAAAAGATGACATTTACACAGTATAATTTGGTTTGTGCACACATTGTGTAAAAACGTGGCCAAGTTCTGGTGTAGATGGACTGGCCATCTATGCTTTTGTAATTCACCATGTTTATCTCTATGCTCACATTCTGCAATCTCCTGGCTCTGCTGGTCATGTATGTGGGGTTTTTGTTGCTTTTTTTTTTTATCTAAAGCTCGATACAAATGGGTAGTTTTTGGCTGAAAAAAAAAAAATAACTAGCAGATTCCTCCATCCACACAAATGAGGTGGAGTAGAAGTAGAAATCCGCCGGGACATTATATTCTGACAGCTGGACCTGGTGCTGTCAGAATACACCGATCATAAGCAATTCTGATTGACAGCGGGTGTGCAAGCTGGGGGCAGGGCCATGGTGAACCCCTCCCCTCTTCATATTCTCTTTCCCATCTGTAGCCCTAACCAACAACCCCCCTCTCCCATTTTTTTTTGTTGTGTGTCTGTTTGCTTGTTTGTTATAATCCCCTCTGGTCCCTTTTTTTTTTGTTTTGCTTTTTTCCTAACCTGAAAATGCAAAGTTGACTGGGTGCCATGGTGTAAGAGACGCCAGTCTTCCACTTTTCAGTCTATTATAGTGTTTAAAACGTGGGCTTCTAGCTCCATGTCACTGTTTTTCGGGGGTTTGCATTTCTCTCCTACCTGGCCCAATGTTTGATATGTTCTTTCTGATTTGTAAACCTGCTGTACACTTAGGTCTGCTATCATTGCAGAAAGTGACCTCTGTACTATTTTCTCTTATTTGCTATATAAAGAATTGGCAAAAAAAAATAAAAAATACACTGATCAGCAGTCTGCAGGTATTGATCGACATAGGTTTTCCAATTTGTTCGCTCAACAGAAATCAATTAAACACTTGACTTCACTTCTTCCCAACAGGGGTGGCCATACGCTGATCGAAATTTCGATCAGTCTGTGGTCAGCTTAACTTCGCAGATGCACCGAGGGAAGGATGTGGCAAGCTCACTCTTGTGACTTGAAGCATAGGCCACTTAGATCACATGGTCTCAGGTTGTCTGTAGTCTTTACTGGTGCTTCCAAGGCAAATTCAGGAGAGCCTGAAACTTAAAAGCATGGGTGTCCAACTCAATTTCATCATGGGTCACATCAGCATTGTGTTTGCCCTCAAAGGACCAGTTCAATCTGTAAGATTATATAAATGTATCTACTCTTTATCATATTAAATAATTGGCTCTGTATTTGATTACTGGTTTTAGTAATAACTTAAAGAGGTTGTAAACCTCACTTTGTAATTTGTACCTATAGGTAAGCCTAGAGTAAGGTTTACCTATAGGTACTAAATGTGCGCCGTTTAGGAGATATTTACTGTATACTGTGCTGATGATGTCATTGGCGAATGTGCTCTGAAGGAACGGCCGCCTGTGCCGTTTATTCTGGAGCATGTGGCGTGATGTCACGTGGTTCCGGCCAGTCACACAGCTGGAGTCTACGGCCCCGGAAGGAAGACGGGTGAGGATGGATGCGTCCTGCAGCGGGGATGTTTGCAGGTAAGTGTCATATACTGCATACTAGCCCATTATGCCTTTCCTCTATAGGGAAGAAAAAAAAACGTGCAGAGTTTACTTTTGTCTTTAAGACTTAGGCTGTGAAGGGCAGACCGGCACGGAACCCACTTACACTCCTGTAGCAGATGATGCAAGTCTGAAATGGAGGGTCGCACACCACTATTATCATCCACAAGAAACTTTATTGGAGACTGCTCAGACAGAACATAGTTCTGCCATGGTGTTCTGTCTGAGGAGTCTCCAATAAAGTTTCTTGTGGATGATACCAGCGGTGTGCGGGGGGTTCGGGCTGGTCAGCCTGACCCTCATCTAATCTTACCCAAGATTGTTCCCAGCTGACAGATGCATTTAAAAGTTCATCCTACCCAAATCTTGACACTAAGGCCGCGTACACACGGGCGGACTTTTCGACCGGACTTGTCCGACAGACTTTCCAGCGGACTTTCGACTGACTTTTGATGGACTTACGACTGACTTTTTAACAAACGGGCTTGCCTACACACGATCACACCAAAGTCCGACGGATAAATCACTCTTCTTTTACCTTGGGAACCCCTTGAGTGAGTTGTGTGTGTCTCCGTTCTCAGCTTTATCTCATTCCTGCAGGCATCATTATTGTCTCACTCTCACAACTGGATTCTTTTCTTGTCATCCTAATTATGTCATTGGAGAGCTCGGTAGTCCTACAGGGAGATCTCACCAGTGAGTCCAAATTACTCAACCTGAAATACGAATGGGTAGCATCATTCTTGTATCAGACAAGGGCCGCACACACTGGCGGTCGTGTAAGAAGGTACTCGTCTTCTATACACTCAAGCAGCTCGTATTGAAGCGCTGCCCTTAGGACCAACATAATTGGCTAAGTCCATTGATCCCAGCTCATTTTCCTTTTTTCCTGCCTGGTAATTTCTGCCATTTAATCCCAAAATGCCAGCCTTGTCTTGATGTTTTTGCCATGCTCTATTTTTCCAGTGCGTGTGGCTCGCAACGCATCAGCACTCTGCTTGGGAAATAAATCTAAGTTTTCACCAGAAGATAATTATTTCAGTTCTGCTGAACTGGGACATTTTGCTAGCAGGTCGGAAAGAAGTAAAGGTTTCCTGAGGCACCAGACTGTAATGGATTAAAACATTTATTAAGGTGGACCAAGTCAGAGGTTAACTTAAAGCGCACCCCAGGTTGAGCACCCCACTTCCTCCACTTTAGTTTTCTGTTCTTCCCTCTTTGGAGCCAACCTGACATATTTTATCTTTTTACCATTTTTTTTTTTTTTATCGTTTTTTTTTTTTATTAGTTTAACCAAATGGAGAAATACATTTTAGTATACATCTTTGCATTGTTGAGGCTATCAAGAACAGTAAAAATATACAGTAGTATCAAAATCGAGAGATACCGGTATGGTCCCATATGTTAATCAGTTAGTACTCGCTACCGTGGAGTTACTAAGGAACATTCCACAGGTTCAGTAGTTGACTAGAAGCAAGGAACTAATCCAGAGGTACAAACCCAGAGTGATCCCATCAAAAATATTAACAATGTAAATTCAAAGGTTTAACAGCTTCCATACTGTGATAAATTTCCGATAGGACCAGAAGTCGGGATGTAGGACCCGGCATTATCATCAAAAACAACAAAAAAGTCTCAAAAAAGCAAAAGCAGGAAAAGAAGAGAAGGGGAAGAACGGAAACAAGAAATGGCATTGGATTCCTGGATCTCTAGATGGACATCTCACCAAGGTGACCACCTCTAATTATCCGGTGCCTGTAAATAAGAGGGCCAGGGCTTCCATATTTTATCAAATAGCGGTTGTTTATCCATTAAGACCTGAATTATGCTTTACAATTTTTTTTTTTTTTTTTTTTTTTTTAGCATTCATGCCTTTTTGCCAGTTGGCTTCTCACTGATCATGTGGTGATGACCTCCTCCTTCCTTTTCATACTGATGTGCAAGCACCGTATTGTGAAGCAGCCCAGGCCGGTGTGATGATACCCCTCTGGGGGTCTGTCCATGACGTTCTGAGCCCCCATGTAGGATGCTGAATGTCATTCAACCCAGAAGAGCACAAGCAGCAGTTTGTGGAGCCAAGAATCTGCAGCAGACATCACTGGAGGCACAGGGCTACTTAAAATGGAATTTCTGCTTTCAACAACCCACCTGCCTTCCCTCCTGAAGCCCTCGTTGTATTTATTTACTTAATAAAACTCTTTACATGTCCTTTTTCCAGGCCATTCTGCTGATATCAAGGACCCTTATCTTAATTGTTAGCAGCAGTGGGTAGTACTTCTGCTGGACCAAGTGGTGGTAATCGTATAAAGATGTAGAAGCCCTTCTCTCTCCTGGAGAACTGTGAGACCAGACTTCATGATGACCTCCCCCATGAGGGGTTGGGGTCCATAATAGCCTTGGCTCACAAGAAGTAGGTTCCACCTGGAATTTACCAGCCATACAGGGCAGGGGAGAAAGCTGGGGGGGGGGGGGGACATTAATGGAGCTTGGAGAGGATAAAAAAGTGCTTTGCAACATTTTTTATGTACAGATTGCTTAGCTCTAGCATGTTGGAGCTCTACAGAGAGGTTGTTGCTTCCACACACAGAGCAAAGCTCCTTTCTGCAGCTGAATGTGTATGGAGAAATTTAAATATGATGGTTTTGCCAGCAGAGATTTGTAAATCTGCACAGGAATACAAGTCCTTTGCTTGTCACATATGGTGTCGAAGGCTTGCCTAAGGCTAACTACTGAGACGGTAGCCATAGCGGAGTTTCACTTTAATCTGTGGCATTAAACGTAAAAATACATTTAGCTGGATGACATAGTTCTCATACACTTTACATGCGCTCTCCTCCTCCCTCTCTTCTCTGCTCTGTGTTGGGCTTTGTGTCCTGCGGTTTTGATATCTTGACTCCAGAGGCGAGGGCAGCGTTCCAGCTCCATCTCCAGCTTTGGCCAACATTTTCTGCTGGATCTTATTCACTCATGTTTCAGAACAATAAATAAATATGATCCTTTTAAAGTCATTCAGCCTTTATGTTCTGGACTTAACGTGCGATCTTTTACTATGGAGTGAAAAGCGGTAAACGGGAATTACTGGTTTCATTTAGATCAATCTACCATGTGTTTTCCATAATATTGATCTGCGTCTGTTTGACACGGTATGTTGGATGGGAGAATCGGGTCATGTTTATTGCCTTATGCTAACTCATAAAATTTATTGTTCACAAAGGCTCTTCTGTTTGCATGTGTACCATTGTTTAAAATACATTTTCAAGCATACTCTCCCCTTCCTTCCCCAGCTAACCTCTCTGACTCATTTCTCTTTTTGTTCATTGAAGGATTCAGCCATAGCTTCACGACGGATGGGTTTGATATCACTACCTGCAGGAGCAGGCTGTTGAGTGCAGTCAAAAACAAAAAAACACGTCCAGAGGGCAGCCCCCTGCTGGTGGCCAATCCCCCATTTGCAACACACAGCTCAATTTTTCACCTAGCGCTTAGAAGTTAGGTCCTAGATAGTTTGATTTCTGCCGGGATGTGGTTTCCTTTTTTGTTTGGTTTATTTGCTATAAGCCCACCCTTATTAAATCTGTCACTGCTTTGGGACATATCCTAATGAACAGAAAATTAGATTTTTTTTACTCCATGTAAAATCCTTTTCTCTGAATTCATTGAAGGGCACAGAACCAGATCTGTTTGTTTGCTTGCCTCAGTAGTGATGTTCCTATTACTGCTGGCTACTGACTGATCTATATGTTGCAGATGGGGGTTTGTCCACCCTATAGGGTTTTTTTGGCTGTACTTAGCGTCTGGCTCCTTCAGATGTTGACATAAAGCCAATCCGTCATGAACATATGGCTGTGTCCTTCAATGAACAATGAATGATTTTACTGTGAGTAAAAAATCAAATTTTCTACTTGTGTTCATTTCATGGTCACGTGATGCATCGTGTCCCATTTTATCTATACAAAGTGTATGCTGCCGCTCTGGGTGGGTCTTCTAAACCATTCCCTTCATCTTTGGACAGGCGGTGCCAGCTCCACTTTTCTAGCCGAATGCAGAAGTAACAAATAGGATCCAATGTGCTACACTTCTGATAAATCATCCGCTTTATCAGTATAGAAAAGACTCAAAAACTGCAAAAAAGAAACCATAGGTGCAGTGAAAAGGGTCAACGTGTTTCCTGCTCTCTAGCGCGTACTCATGATTATAAGCACTAGATATCGTGAAACGTGTTAGCACTTTTCTCTGCTCCCACAGAGTCTTTTTTGCTGTTTTTGTGGCCTTTTTATACTGGTAATAAAGCGGATGATTTATTAGAAGTGCAGCTTGCTGGATCCTATTTGTTACCCCTGCCCATGTCTTCTATCTTCTGTATAGCACAAGAGGAGGGTCCTTCATCAGGTGCCTCGTCACTGCCTTCCCTTTTTCTTCTGGATATCTTTTTTTTTTTTTTTTTTTTTTATAGCTCAGCTGACAGTCACTTTTATTTCTAGAGATGTTTTATTGAAATAATTATTTTAGGCCTGCATGGGCCTCTAAATGTATATTTCACACACATAGACAATATGATAGTACGTACACACTGGGCAATTTTAGCCCCTGTGCATGAGATTCTGGCATTTTCTTTTGGACGGAAGGCACAGTCGCATCACCCAGCCTTTCTGCCAGCAGCCTGGCAGAACCCAGAACCCTGGATAGACCCCAGATCTATCCATAAAGAGGAACTGTCACAACCCATTCGATCACAAGGAATGTTGTTCATCCCTTGGGATAGCAATAACGTTGTTAAAAAATGTTAACCCAAAAAAATAGATCCTGCTCCTTTAAAGCATGTTGTATGACACAGTGCTTGTTCTGTCATTTGGACCCCTGTACCACCTAAAAAACCTGGCTGTTCCTGGCAGTTTCTCCCCACCCCTATGTAAACTGACCACGATAATCATGGCTGCTGAGCCCTGACACCATGGTCAGTTTGCATGCCTCTGTCATCCGCAGCCCTGCTTTCTCACCTCTCTGCTCTTGTGTCCTCCTCCCCCCTCCTCTCCGTGCATGTCGTCTCAAGTGTAAGGGTCTGCCCCTGCCCCCCATGCTGCTGCTGTAATAACTTGATTTACTGTATATAATCTACTCTCTCTTATAAGAATATGTTCCCCTGTGTGTGTGCTGCATCTGTGAGCGCTGATCAGCGGTCATGTGACACGCTGCATCTCTTCAGCTCTCTCCTCCTCTCCTCCTCCCCTCCAGACTGACGTCAACGGGGGAATCTCGGCCCCTCCCACTGCATCTGTGAGATGGGGAGAGGAGAGATGTGACGCGTCACGTGACGAGGGTTAAGCGTTCACAGATAAGGTGTATATATATATATATAGGCTTTTCTTTATACAGCACACACACAGGGGCACATTTCATTAGAAGACAGAGATGATTATATAAAGTAAATCGTGTGGGTTAACAAACCCTTTAAGGTACAGTGTTAAAAAAAATAAATACATTTTAACATTTTTTTTTTTTAATTGCAACCGTTCCTCCATACTCACGCGCAAAGGGGAACAGGCTTGTTGAACCCACATGCGTATGTAAACAGTGATAGCATCACACTTGAGGTGTAGCTGCGAACTCAGAGCGAGAGCAATAATTCTACCGCCAGACCTCCTGTGTAACGCTAAACTGGTCACCTGTAAAGGCTCTTAAATCATTGACTATGGAGATTTCTAGGTATGTACCGTAGTTTGTTGCTGTTACACGGGCATACACAATTTTAAAGTGTGACTGCTGCGCAAATTTTGTGTGACATAAAAAATTGCAACTCCCACCATTTTATTCTCTACGGCCTCTGCTTAAAAATATATAATGTTTGGAGGTTCTAGGTTTCTAGCATTAAAAAAAAAAAAAAAAAAGTTTTTTTACATGTAGTAGAGGAATGTCAGAATTGGCCCGGACTGGAAGTGGTTAACACATCATTCAGCTCTAGTTTGGAGATGTTAATCACAAATCTTAATATCAGTGCTGTCCAGATAACTTCCAGGTATGGTCTATTTTTACATAGTTTCATTGGTCCAGATTGGTCCCGTCTCTCTGCCGAGCCCAATTAATGGCACCTGTGCTGAGCCGCTTACCTCCTGTATTCAAAATGCATCAGAACAGCCGCTCAGCATGGGACCCGGAAGCCAGTGGGGATGACTGGAGAAGTGGTGTTTACTTCAGTGATTTCCAGCTTCTAGGGGCATCAACCAGGTATAATGTATACATAGGTATATACAGTACATTGGTCCACTATCCATACCTGAAATTCTTCCTTAAACAAGCTGCTAGCAGGCTTCAGTAAGCTTTAGGAATACCTGAAGCTTGTTGAAAGCCTGCTGGCTTCTTGTTTATGCCTCATACACATAGTCGCCTGGGGCCATTTAACAGGATGTTTGGCCTTAATTTCCTGCTCCGGAACCACAGGTTCCACTGTTGTGTTGTAAATTATATATTGATTATATCATGTAATTCTAGATAGAGATGATAATGTCTTTTACCTGCAGATACTAAAGAACATCACCTGGTACTCTGAACGTGTACTTACTGAGATCTCTCTGGGCAGTCTACTCATCTTAGTAGTGATCCGAACCATTCAGTACAACATGACCCGCACCAGGGTGAGTATGTTAAAGAAGAAATCCAGGAATAATCTATTTTTAAAATTTACATTCCACAGCCTGCAGCAGCCTCAATGAATGTGGGAAAACCTTTATTTTATTTTTTTTTTAAACCCCATCATCACAACTATAGAATTATAAAAAATGCTTACAGTAAATCTGTGCTTTGCCTAAATGGGCTAAAGCAACAGGTTCACTTTAATGCAGTACAAACAAATGGCCACTGCGCTCACCTATCACTGACCTTTGCAGCAAGGAGCACATGGAAGGGAAACGCATGCAAAACAAAACCAGAGAAATCCCCTGCTCAACTCTCTGACCAGCCTGCAAACAACCAAATTTTCCTATCTAATAGCATGTGTTAAAAACAGGGGTTTAGTCTGCACACATTTGCAAATGCATGCATAAGCTACAGAGCCTCGTCAAGGCACCCCGGTATTTTCTGTAGTCCTAGGAGTTTTGAGAGCCTGCACAAATGGAAGCACATACATTATAATGGATAGGCAGAGGGCAGGTGAGCCTGGAAGGAGCCCACCCCTCCTTAAAGGCACAGGGGTGCACTGGACACCCAGCACACTTTAATGCAGACCTCAACATTTAGTCATGCATAACCTTACTTTCTGTTCCCTGGTATCACATGCTCCTTCGTACCTGCAAGTACCTGGTATTTCAATTGGCTCGCAGCAGTAAATAAAGCGACACGTGTAAGGAGGAAAGGTAAATGTAGGCTGCAGAGGCGAGCAGTAGAGCAAAGCTCTTGCTTTGTCCTATATAGTAGATGTGAATCAAATCACTAAAATCTTTGTCATGTTAATGTAATTTCAAGGACTGATTCACATGGCTGTGGTCCAACAAATATCAACGCCAGTGCCGGGACAAGTTCAACCAGTGCCCAGGGTAAAGATGTAAAACTATTTCCCCTCATCGAATGGAGATTCGCACAAGCTCCGCCCACCATTGGGTGGAGAAGGGGATAGGAACAGTAGTGGCGAGCGCCATAATCTTTTGTAATGTTTGTGGCATGCAATAAACTATTCCCCGCCTGCCCTTCCACCCACTCTTTCTACCTACCCAGTCCTCAGTGCAGGAACAGTGGCTACAAGGAGGCTGGACTGTCATGCACTGATGAATTGCTGATACTCCTAAACACAGAAGCCGGCACAGGAAACTGGCTTCTGTGTTTACCAAAATTAACAGCGCACAGGACTAGTGCTGGAGGTGACGGGCGCCATAGATGTTTTTCTGTTCGTATGTTAACATGCCGTTACATGTAGTTAGGGACAGATGAGCCGCCTGAATGCAAACTCTCTGCATCCAGGTCCGTTCATCTACTTGCATGTAACCATGGCTGATAACCCACACCTTAGATCCACTGCCACGGTGCTACGCTGATACTTGCCTTAACGTTGTATACCTTTTTTAAAACTGCATCTTTTGTTAAAATAATACCTGCTGATCCTTCTATAGAAACCCTTGTTCATAAACTTCCTGTTAAATGGTGACAACTGTCTCCCAAAAATGCTCCTGGATTTCACCATGTCACATGGGCTTCGGTGGAGACTACAGACAGCTGTGCAGACACGCGTTGCTCAGGTATGGTTCACTATTGTCACTCTCAGCATTCCAGTGCGGAGCATTAATGTCCAGATGCTGATGGAGCGAATCCACAGGAAGACAAGAAGTGGCTGAAAGAAGCCAGTGGAGATTAGCAGTGCTGAAATGCAAATGGGAAAACAATATTTTAATGTAAATAGATGGCAGCTTGATACAGAAGTGCATTAGCAAATAAAATGTTATCCAGTTAGGGTGTGGATCTACTTAAAGGCAATCTGATAGTAAGGTATACAGATGCAATGCTTAATCACATAGGAATTAAGGTGTTTTTCTGTCTTTTTTTGAGTGTCACTTTAAAGGGATATTTTATGTTCAGTTTTTGCATACTTTGGATGGTTATATCCGCATTTTCCTCAAACGATTACAATTTTATGAGACTATTTTTAATTCTTTTTTTTTTACTTTATTTTTAATGTTGAGAGTTGTAAATCAATTCACTAAAATAACTCTGCTTAAGGCCGCCCATACATTAATCAAGGTTTTAAAAGAATAAATAGAAAGCCACATTTTTATTAAGTTTTCGGCCTCATGCACAAAGGGCGTTAGAAAAAATGAGCTGCAAAGCCACTACCAACGCCAGGAAAAAGCTGCTGTAAAAACTTGCTTTTAGTAGCTTTTTGCATTGGTGTTAATGCACCTTTAGCCGCTTTTAGCATCGTTTCTCTGCTTCTATTCAAAATATTGGTTAATGAGAGCCCATTGATTTGAATAGAAGTCGCACCACAAGTCGGATCATCGCAATCCGACTTACGGTGCGGCTTGTGCGCTAGGGATCTTGAAGGGGAACCTTTGCCAAAAAAACTGGCGTGGGGCCCCCCCAAAATCCATACCCGACCCTTATCCAAACATGCAGGGGAGGGGGGGAATGAGCGAGCGCCAAATCCCCCCCGGACCATACCAGGCCACATCCCCTCAACGTGGGGGGGTGGTGGATGCTTTGGGACGGGGGGGGGGGCACTGCACACCCCACCACAAAGCACCTTGTCCCCATGTTGATGGGGACAAGGGCCTCTTCCCGACAACCCTGCCCGGTGGATGTTGGGGTCTGCGGGTGGGGGGCTTATCAGAATCAGTAAGCTCCCTTTAACAAGAGGGCCCCCAGATCCTGGCCTCCACCCTATGTGAATGAGTATGGGGTACAGTGTACCCCTACCCATTCACCCCCAAAAAAGTGTGAAAAATAAAATAAAAACAGTACACAGGTTTTTGACAAAGTCATTTAAGCGGCACCGGCATCTCTTCTCCTTCTGATTTCTTCTTCCTTCTTCATCCTCTGGTTCTTCTCCTCTCTCCACTGATGTATTCTCCCTCTGCTGGTTCACCTCTTTCCGCTGTCTTCTCCCGTGGTCTTCTCCCTCTGTTCTTCTACTGATGTTCTCCCGATGCTCTCTCCCGCAGTAATGCCTGATTCTCTCTTCCGCAGTAATGCTGGGTCCGCCGTGTGCTATTACTTATATAGCTATGGGTGGGGCCACCCGGAGGCCCCACCCCTTGTGACGTCACTGCCCCATCATGCCCCAGGCGGGGTACTCTTGTCTCCTCTTTTTCCTGTAGTTTTCTGCAGGCAGCCTGTAGTGGGTGGGTCCTACAGCTCTGTTCTCTGCACAGGCTATGTACAGCGCAGTGATGATGTCACTGCTACTTTCACTAGGTAATGATTGATCTGGCTTTCAAAGGCATGTGGTTCTCACTAAGTGCATTTTTATCCTTTGTGCCTAATGAGCAATATTGTATTTTTTTTTATTTTATTTTAATGAGAGTTTTCATGTCTGGAGTTCAGTTTTAGAGCTGAACTCCCGGTATGGATTTTATTGCATAGCTATATATATTCATATTCCATATCTGTGGGACCACTGTAGTAGTAGTTGCTGCTACTACAGTGATCGCTGTATTGTTTTGGGTCTTGTGCCAAGCAGCTGCCCATCTGCTTAGTGATCGCAGGTGGCATGGGCACCCTTTACAGAATACCTTGTATTTTTAAGTTAATAAAAGCTGGACTCTGATTGGACGAGGTGGAGGTTGTGAAGTCACTAAACACCTTGCATTCTTTCCTAAATGTGCGTAAAAAATTGGCTGAATACTAACATTTATAGGTAAAGTTGAACCAGGGAATATCCAATTGCCTCTCGGGGGATCGGGAAGGATTTTTTTCCCCTGCTGGAACAAATTAGTTCATGCTATGTTTTGTTTTTTTGCCTTTCTCTGGATCAACTGTGGGTAATGGGATTATATGATTTTTTTTTTTCTTTTTCCCTTTTATAAGTTAACTAGATGGACTCGCGTCTTTTTTTCAACCTAACTATGTAACTATGCATTCATTGAAAAAAATACAAGGTGTTTGGTGTAAGGCAGCAGTGATGCTTTAGTGACCCCCCTCCTGTGTTCACTATGCAGAAGGGCAGCTGCTTGGCGCAGGGCTCAAAAAACAGTTTGCCACAAAGACCATCAGTCTTCTGGGTTCTGTTTCACACGTCACCCCTTATGCATAGTGAACACAGGGGGTAGCCTTCTCGTCACGGGCGCCATTCAGAGTACGCGTTTTTTATTCATTTTTTTCCAGTGAATGCAGGCAGTACTCTGATTGGACAAGGTGGAAATTGTGACGTCACTGCACCAACACTCCTCCTCTTCCAAACAGAGCATGCCTTGCATTCACTGAAAAAAATACAAGGCGTTTTTGTGAGTGGCGGCAGCGCCACGTGAGCGATTCCCTGTGTTCTCTATGCAGAAGGGCAGCCACTTAGCATGGGACCTGGAAGATGACAGCAGCCGCTGTGGTAGCCGTGCCCACTACTAGTTCTCCTCCAATTCCACAGCAGGCTTAAAATGGATGGTATACCTACATTATTCCAAGCTGGTACACTGTAGCTATGCAATAAAAACATACCTGGAGTTCCACTTTAATACACAGAGGTTTTAGAGCAAGATACATTTAGATGTAAACAAAATATTAGCAAAGACTACACATTCCCTTTTAAACGGAGCCTTTGCACTCCACAGCCTTCGGTGTGTTTTATGAAGAGTTGGTGATGTGGGTTTTATGCGTGTTGTTGTGCTAAATATTCCACAGTGACTAATGCGGGTTGCTCGTTTCGAGAGGCTCGGGTTTCGGAGTTTCGGGCGATGCCAGCAGTCACAGCCAACTTCTCGCTGGAGTCGGTATTCGGAGTGACATCAACTTTCCGCACATATTTAATTAAAAGTAAAATCCTTAGCGCCCGATTTTCAGGGTTTCAGATTAAATTCCTCAAATGAAAATTAATTGTAATAGCTTGAGTTACTACGTGACCACATTACCTAATCTGTGACCAGGTTATGCCCAGTAAATTATACTCGGAGGGGTCATTTGTTGGTTCCCGACGTTGGTAAATAAGAGATGAGGGCTTTCTGCATCTCATTTGTCTCATTTCTACGAACTGCGTAGAGCGTCCGCGTGTCTGTTCAGGAATCTCCATGCCACTCTTTCCAGTGGCCTCCGTTCCCCCGATTACAGCTGATGAGGAACACACACTAAGCACTCGGTCACTAGGAATGTCAGTTCTTTTACTATGAAGAAAATAGAGAAATACAAATTAAAGTGGTTGTAAAGCTTTTTTTGTTTGTTTTTGTTTGTTAAATAAACATATCATACCTGCTCTGTGTGATGATTTTTACGGAGCAGCCTCGATCCTCCTCTTTTCGAAGTGCCCCCAGAGCAAACTATTTACATTGGGGCACTTCCAAGCTGGCCTTGTATGTCCATAAGACATACATAGCGTGGCTCTGCCCCGCCCCCTGCTCCCTCCTCGATGGCTGTGATTGACAGCAGCAGGAGCCAATGGCTCCTGCTGCTGAGGAGGGAGAGCCAAGGCTTTCGTGCACAGCGCTAGATCAAAATTGGGCTCAGGTAAGTATTACTGGGAGCTGCACATTGAAGGTCTTTTATATGGAAGAGCCCTGGGGCCATCATAATTTTTTTTTTTTTTTACAAAATTCTAAGTTTGAAAGTCAGAATTGTAAGTTTAAAAAAAGGAAAAAAAATCTACCCAATTCTGAGATTAAAAGTCAGAATTCTGAGATTAAAAGTCAAAATTCTGACTTTGAAACTCAGAATTTTGTTAAAAAATAAAAAATAAACTTTCAAACTCATAATTCTGTATTTTTTTTTTTTATGATGGCCCCAGGGCCCTTCCATACTTTTAGAATGAATGAAGATAAAAAAAAAAAAACTTCAACCTTTACAAGCACTTTGACATCAACTGACTGTTTCATTCCATTGAAAGCATCCTACGTGAATGACATTTAGTTTGCTGAGTCACTGTGTATCATAAACAGCTGCCTTTTTGCTTTTATTTTATTAAAAATACTTTTCACCTTTTCTTTATCTTTTGTTGCATCTCAGTGCTGCTGATCTCCTGTAGCTACTTTTCAGTCACTTCCTGTCTACATGCACTCCAGTGATGGCTGCATGTCCTACCTCCCAGGGTGGCTTATCTCAAAAAGACAACAATGTCTGCATAGAATCCCATGTGGAAGGGTGACAACACAGGAGCACCATTGGAAGACATTGTTGTCACAGTATAACAGGAAGTACCTGATCAAGTTCCTCTATGATAGGATAAGGTATGTCAATGATTGCTGCAGATTTAAAAATGTTTAATATTACTTTTCAAATGACATTAACGTGTTTTTAGTTTGAGAATTTAGTTATTGGGTTTACATATACTTTGAGTGTGCTGAAGAAAAAAAAAACGGATTAAAATTTCACAGAACATTCTGAGTATTTCACTGCTCTGATCTTTAGTTGGTTCTTAAAGTAGCATTAAACCAAAAAAAAAAAAAAATATTGCAGCTTACCAATTCTTCAATCAGATGACTGCATTTATTTCTTTTTTTTTTTTAGGCTTTCTTCTAATTTCATCTGGTGATTCAGCCACCAAGGCTGTCGTTTTTCCCAAGTACAAACTCTCCAGCAGAATGTATCTGCTTATATGGAAGAGACAAACCATTTAACACTGGCAGGGGTTATTAAAATGATCAGCTTATATTTATTCATGTAAAACCTTTATCCCCAAAGGACAAAAAAAACAAAAAACGTTTGCTGTAACTCATTATAAAGCGTGAGCTGCGACTACAATTAACACCCCCTCCCCCTAGTTTTGGCGGCCCTCCAGCTGTTGCGAAACTACAAGTCCCATGAAGCATTGCAAGGCTGACAGTTACAAGCATGACTCCCACAGGCAGAGGCATGATGAGACTTGTAGTTTTGCAACAGCTGGAGGGGCGCCAGTTTGAGACCCCTGCCCTAGACTAACAATGCTGCTGTACCTCCCGTTCTTATTCCTCCAGAGTTGTGTCTCACTAATACAGGAAGTGTGTTACTACCGTGTTTCTCCCAAAATAAGACCTAGCGTTATCTTCCAGGAGGGCTGCAATATAAGCCCTAACCCGAAAATAAGCCCTAGTTTAAAATGCTTGTAGAATCCTATAATCCACTCTATTACAGTAGTATATAGTGTACAATGTGTGTGTTTCTGTAATATAATTGTGGGGAAGAGAGCTCCAGTGGGTCACAGAAGCGCAGAGTGGCACTATAACAAAGGTATTTGCCACAATTTTATTACAGAAACCCACACATTGTACATTATACAATACCGTAATATAATGGGTTATAGGATTTTACACGCATTTTAACTCGGTTCACACTGAGAATTCCTGACGGGTAGGGAGAGAGAGGGGGAGAGAAGACAGCACATTACATGGTAAGACCTACCCCGAAAATAAGCCCTACTATGTCATTTGTTGCCAAAATTAATATAAGACCCGGGCTTATTTTCGGGGAAACACGGTAGTCAGATCACCAGGTGAAAACAGAAGGAAGAAGCCAAAGAAGAGAAAACGAATGCAGCCACCACATCTAAGCTGCAGTTGAATACATTTTTGGTTTTGGGTGAATTGCCACTTGAGAACGCAGGAGGAGTCAGACTTTGAACAAAGTTATTGTTAATGTTCAGTGAGCTGTAATGGAGGCAATGCATGATCAGTATAAATAAAAAATTTATTTTTTTAACTTTACAGGACAAGTACCTTCACACCAACTGCTTGGCAGCTTTGGCCAACATGTCCGCTCAGTTCCGCTCCCTCCACCAGTATGCTGCGCAGAGGATCATCAGGTAACTGAAAGAGCCAGTGAATCATTTGAAGCGGGGTTATTAACCCCTCCCCTCCCACCCTGACTTCCCTGTAACTGGGCTTTCAAGCCAGGGGGCAGGAAGGTCTGCCTAATCATGTGACCACAGTGATTTTGTGGTCACATTATCAGGAGTCCCTTCCACCATTTTCCAATCATTGGTGCAGTTGGAGAACTGTCATTGACAGCTCGGTCTCTCTGCAGGGAGCGTTTAGTGAGCTCGCTTTCAGCACAGAAACTTCTGTTGCCCATAGGAGCATATGTGCGACATGTGGGCATTAAAGCCCACCCTTTTTTCCATCACACATGTGCTTAAAAGGACACTAAAGGTTCGCATTTTTTTTTTTAAATAACATGTCATACTTACAACCACACTGTGCCGCTCGTTTGCACAGAGTGGCCTCAATCCTGCTTTTCTGGGGTCCCTCGGTGGCTCTCTCGGCTCCTCCCTGCATCAGATAACCCCCTGGGAGAAGCGCTCTCCCGGGGGGGGGGGGTTACCTTGCGGGCGTGCTTCCGAGTCCAGCATTTGGCGTCCATAGACGCTAAATGCAGGACTCGGCACCACCCCCGATGGCTGCGTCATTGGATTTGATTGACAGCAGTGGGAGCCAATGGCTGCGCTGCTATCAATCTATTCAATCAAGAGCCGAAAACCCCCTACAGAGAGAGAGAGCGCGTCCCTGTGGGACAAGTTTGAGGGTTCAGGTAAGTAAAATGGGGGGGATCTGGGGAGCCGGTCACTTACATAAAATGCATAGGATGCATTAAGGTGAAAAACCACGAACCTTTAGTGTCCCTTTTAACGTGTGCAAAGAGGTTAAAGAAAAATGTCACTGGACACTCATTTACCCGCAGCCACCAGACAGGTTTGAATATTATTGGTGTCTGTGAGGAAAACAACTTCAGTTCTTAGAACACAATAATTTATCACGTTTACTGTTCACGATGTTGCTATGTCTAGCATATGATGTTGCCATGCCTGTCATGCCATTATGGAAGGATTCAATAAGATTTGTAGCTGCTTCACTATTCTTCTTTTGCACGTCGTAATTTAAGAGCAACTTCACTTGTGTTGAGAATATATAAAAACTGTAAAAATACCAAACACCAAATTTTCACAGCTGTACTCAAGCATGAAAAATACAAATGCTCGATATCATGAAACTAATATTGTTGCACTGTGTATACTAATCCAAAATTATCCAAACAAAAAATGTGAACCAATGAATAATCTCAATCAGGCGCTTAAATACAAAAAGTTATACCTCTAAAAACTGTGAGGACAATAAAGTCCAGACAAAGTAAAAATGTCCATAAACGTATGTGTTTAATGAACACTTACATTTAAGGACATTTTTACTTTATTGTCTTCACTCTTTTCAGTTTTTGATGGTTTATATTTTTTTGTAAAAACCTCTTACATTATGGCACCATCAGAATCACCACTTACATTGTGGCCCCATTAGAATCCCCACTTACATTGTGGCCCCATTAGAATCCCCACTTACATTGTGGCCCCATTAGAATCCCCACTTACATTGTGGCCCCATTAGAATCCCCACTTACATTGTGGCCCCATTAGAATCCCCACTTACATTGTGGCCCCATCATAATTCCCACTTACATTGTGGCCCCATCATAATTCCCACTTACATTGTGGCCCCATCATAATTCCCACTTACATTGTGGCCCCATCATAATTCCCACTTACATTGTGGCCCCATCATAATTCCCACTTACATTGTGGCCCCATCATAATTCCCACTTACATTGTGGCCCCATCATAATTCCCACTTAGATTATGGCCCCATCAGAATCCCCCTTAGATTATGGCCCCATCAGAATCCCCCTTAGATTATGGCCCCATCAGGAGACCCCCACCCCTTACATTATGGCCCCATCAGGAGACCCCCCCCTCACATCAGAGTCCCCATCACAGTCCTTGCGGTTGTAGCAACCAATGATGGTGGCGATGATAGCACAGCAGAGGGAACCTGTGCTGGAGAATTGGGAAGCTAAAGGGGGTAGAAGGGAACCTCTGCTGACCTGACGTGAGACCTTTGTGAGAGCACAGTGAGCCTATAATGAAGATACACTACTAGATAGAATCTCTTGTAGCAAGCAAGCCATAGTTTGGAGACCCCTTCTCTTGATGAATGACCACAGGGTATGCTCAGTTGCATTTGGTACAGGTATCTCTTTGCCATAAATCCGACAGCCTCCAAATTTGTGTCCTTAGTATATTTTATGGCGTAGATGTTGTTTGGTACTGTAGCACTGCTGTAAGTACTACAGGCACAATGATAAAATGTTTCATTGTGATGACATGTGCGTTGCAGGTATAGCTGAATTTGAGGTTTAGGGAGATATTTAAAGTTTAGACGGAGGATATGGGTTATATTTAGTTGCCGGGTTTGAGGTTAAATTGAACCTATAATGGCTTTGTGTCAGTTTTTCTAAAGTTCAATCCAGGTTTGAGTCTGCTGGGTGCCGGCTTGTGCACCGATACATGTGAGATGAACCTTTTTTTGCCTTTTGTTGGAGTTTTAATGAAATAAATGGGGTTGCATGATCTTGCATAGTTACATAGTAGGTGAGGTCGAAAAAAAAGACACAAGTTCATCAAGTCCAACCTATGTGTTGTGTTTGGCTTTTCGTTCCTGAGCTGGAAAAGCGGAGAAGGGGATTGTAAGGGAGCTGGCCATACCGCTATCCTGTTATGGAAATCTACTAAAGAGCTTAGGCTCACTTAAAACCTGGGTTTAAGGATCTGATGAGTTGTAGCCTGGGAGGGGCATAGACACCGAAGAGCACTGTTTGATACAGCCCTTTTTGTCTGCATGAAGTGTTTGGAGCATGTCAAATAGGAATCTCAAGCACACATAGTAAAGCGGAGCTTCAGGCGTTCTTTGGTTTATTAAAAGCCAGCAGCTACAAAAACTGTAGCTGCTGTAGCTACAAAAACCACACTCACCTGTCCGAAGATCCAGCGATGTGATCACCCGAGCCGCCCCTTTTCATGGGCTTCTCTCCCCGGCACCTGCATTTCAACTGTGGGCACCCGGCTGTGACAGATTGCAAATTCATAGCCGGGTGCCCTTGTGCGAGTCGGGCTGCGCATTGCGACTGGTCCTGCAATCTTCTGGGACCTTTGAGGTGTCCCAGAAGACTGCGGGGTGGGGGGGAGTGGGAGAGAAGAGCTTCCGGTCAGATTGCCTAGACCAGTTATGGTGAACCTTGGCACCCCAGATATTTTGGAACTACATTTCCCATGCTCATGAATTGTGTAGGTGAGCATTATGGGAAATGTAGTTCCAAAACATCTGGAGTGCCAAGGTTCACCATCACTGGCCTAGACTATCTGAGTGACAGTGGGAGCAGGTACCTGTCAAAACCAGGTACCCGCTCTCCCTCCCCACAAATAAAAGTGCTATTTGTAGAAGAGGACAGGGGATGGAGGCCGCTTTAATGATTATTTTAAGACACTTATGGACTCTTTTATGTTTGTTTTCACGTTATTATTCGTGACACTTTATTGGTATTTCACAAATAGTTTATTTGCACAATTTGCATTATTAATGTAATGTGTATGCCTAGGTGTTGACACCTAGCGCTCGCCCATCTTGGCAAATACGGTTTAATATTCAGTGCGATTCGCACTAGGTAGTGGGAAGAGCTGCAGGGTTGATCAATCATAAGTTCTAAGAGTGGCACAGTGTTTTTGGATGATTAAATTGTCTCCCTGCCATATTTACATTGGTTATGGGATGTGTAGTGTGCCTAGAGCAGTGTACATGACCACAACTAACATATACCGCTCCTTCCAAACAAAGGAAAGTGAGGAGGAAAAGGAGAGCTTTGGTAGAATAAGGATTTTTGAAGAATAAGGACTGTTTAGTGTCACTTTACGCTCCGGCAACCATGTTAATACTACCAGATTTGTGGGTTTTTTTTTTTTTGTTTGTTTCTTTTTTTCTTTTTTTTTTCCTTTTTTATTCTAGGCCTGACAATATGGCTGCCTCCTGTGCATCCCTTGTTGGTACTCTCACACCCCACCACATTCCTCAGGCTAGAAAACACTTTAAATCTTTAAGGTTTGCTTTTACAGTGTTTACTTGAACTTCCAGTGACTCTTTAGAGAGGATATAATAGGAGAGTGGAGTTCAATGGGATTTATAGTGTTTAAAGGAGCTGGGATGTGTGTTTGTATAGGAAAATACAGAATTTTATGCTCTATTAGATGATTTGCAGGGACTGTGTTGTTGTTTTTTTTTTTCTGATTAGTTGTGGGAAATGTAGGCAGGCATCTTCTTTTTATATGTGGAAGAGCTGCTTATGGATTCAACAGTATATTAGTTCCCAAAGATCTCTGGGATTTCATCAAACTTAAAAAAAAAAATATATATATATATATATATATATATATATATATATAAAAACAAAATCGCTTAAAGCAAACCAATCTGGCGGTGTTCATTTAAAGGAGCGTTGTATTATGGTAAGTGTACACAGTTCATACATGTAAAAAATAGTAATCAGTGTATGAATTCCACTTATTTTGCCAAGATTTTTGTTGGAGGAGTGCTGGACCCCACAGCAGGTGAGTCTCTTAAGGATTCTGTCAACAGGGAAGTCCCAGAGGGTCTCTGGAGTAGTCTAAGTGAAGAAATGTCATCAGCACACCAAGGACTCCTCGAAAGGGTCCAAAGCTTTTATTTTCATGGTCATATGATAAACATTCGGCAACGTTTCAGAGCCATGCAGGCCCCTTCATCAGGCAAGCTTGGCGAAGTTGCCCTGCGTGGCTCTGAAACATTGCCGTATGTTTATCATATGACCATGAAAATAAAAGCTTTGGACCCTTTCTAGGAATCCTTACTGTGCTGATGACATTTCTTCACTTTGATCTTCCACAGTTTCCAGCCTATGGTCATAACAGCATCCAGCATTGCTGAACAGCCATTTTCTTGAACCTGTGGGTGAGGAATGTTGCGTTTGGATCTGGAGTAGTCTAGTCTCATTAAAAGGATGAGAGCCCAACAATAACTTAAGAGTCCAGTAAAATTGTATTTTTATTGAGAAGTCGTCAAACAACAAAACAGGGGCTCAAAATACCCCCTTCATCAGGACTAAGAAACAAGACAACTTAAAGCTGAGCTCCACCCAAAAGGAGAAGCTCTGCTTGTTCCCCCTTCTGCTGCCATATTTGGCACCTTTCCGGTGGGGAGTGGGTACCTGTTTTTGACAGGTACCTGTCCCCACTTCCGGGAGACCTCACTGCATTAAGTTTGGCCCTCCTCCTCCTTCTTCTCCCACAGCCGGGCCATTCAGAAAGCGCGGCGCGCTTGTCGCATGCACAGTAGTGAACCGGCAATTGAGCCGCAAGGTTTCCGTTAAAAGGAATGGTGGCGGCAGCGCCCGAGAGCCGACTGAAAAATAATCTGGGGTGTCGGCATTGTGGGACCCCTGGACAGGTAAGTCAGCAGCTACAGTATTGGTAGCGGCTGACTTTTAATTTTTGGTGGGGGGGCGGAGCTCTGCTTTAAAGTGATATCAAATCCAAAACTAACATTTTGTTATATTGCAGCTTACCAGTTCTTACATGTGATGGCTGCATTCATTTTCTTTTCTAAGACTGTCTTTCCTTTATTTTCCATCTAGTGCTACAGTGAGTGAATCTGTAAAGAAGCTGTCCTGCAGATGTAGCAGTTAGAGCATGGGTCTCTAAAGTGTCTAAACAAAGGCCCAGTTTACTGCTCTTTAGAACTTAGGGGCTGGACTGTGGCCCCTGGGAGTAAAAAATAGCACCAATGAAAAGAATAGTGTCTCATCTTTGGTGTCAGTGAAGAAGTAATGCTTCATTATTGGTGTCAATGGAGTTCCTTGTCATTGGTGTCGGGGGGACAATTATTGCAAGAAATTGTTTCTCAAACACCAGATACGGAGTTAGAGGGTTGTGACAAACCTTTCAACACTGACAGGGGTGCTTACAATGATCAGATTTTATTCCTATATGAAACGCCGCCTTTTTTTTTTTTTAAATGTTGCTGTAAATGCTGAAGTGTTATCTTGCATTCAGCTTCATCTTGTTGGTGTATTTAAATTTGCTAGTACATCTATACCCCTCCCCCCAGACTGACAATGCTGCTGTCCATGGATGTCTGTTGCTCCTTCTTGCAGAGAGGAAGCACTGTAATGCAGTTGGGGTATTACTAGCCAGATCACCAGGTGAAAACAGGGAAAAAAGGAAAACTAAGGCAGCCACCACATCTAATAATGGTTAAGCTGTAATCTATTAATTTTTTTGTTTAATACCACTTTAAATAATATGCACTTATGATCTAAAATTAGAAACACATAGATTAATGTAAAAACAGTATTAAAATTAAATTAAAATCTGTAATGAAAGACAATGGGGGTTATTTACGAAAGGCAAATCCACTTTGCACTACAAGTGCAAAGTGCACTTGAAATTGCACTGAAATTGCACTGAAAGTGCACTTGGAAGTGCAGTCGCTGTAAATCTAAGGGGTAGATCTGAAATTATGGAAAGCTCTGTTGATTTTATTATCCAATCACATGCAAGCTAAAATGCTGTGTTTTATTTTCCTTGCATGTTCCCCTCGGATCTACAGCGACTGCACTTCCAAGTGCACTTTGCACTTGTAGTTTGCAATTGTAGTGTAAAGTGGATTTGCCTTTCGTAAATAACCCCCAATCTGTGTTATACTATAAGAATCGAACATGCACATTCAGCAAAGTAATAAGAGCACAATATCAACTTAAGAAGATGTCTCATCAGGTAAATTAAACATGATAAAAATATCTTTTATTAATATACTGATACAATACATACTAAATATAGCTGTATGGTAAACATACTATATGTATGTGTGTGTGTGTGTATATATATATATATATATATATATATATATATATATATATATATATATATATATATATATATATATATATATATATATATATATATATATATATATATATATATATAATCCGTGGATATCTGTATATAATCAACTGAGATATACCCAAACAATTTATCATTTGTTCAGTTTGGTATAAATTGTTTATCTGTGGATCTTTTTTTTTTTTATATAGTATATCAGATGATTTGTAAAATAGCTTTTTATATTACAGATTCTATTTTTATATCAAGTTATTTTTTACAATAGTTTGTGTGTTTCTAATTCTAGATCCTAAGTTCATACTTTCTTTTGCTGTCCTGTTTTTAAGCCCCGGTGAAGAGTGAATTTTAAGCCCTGTACGTGTTGACTTTAGGGTTTTTTGACATGTAAAATAAAATGTTACAGGACTCATTTAAAACTGTTGTGGAACTCTCATCCTTTTTTTAAAAATTATTATTAAAACTTATTAAAAAGTTGATGAGCCTATGAGTATGTTTTTGAACTTCAAGGAGATTGTCTGTGAACCTACAGAAGACTATGCATGTTTGTTCAGTTTTGTATTTATTGCGCCTCTTTGGTATTTTGAGCAAGGGTGGTGCAAATTATTCCACAAAAATACATCACTCTTTCCTGTCTTTGAACCAGAATATATGGATCTTTTTTTTTTTTTTTTTTTCTCAAACATTTTTTTGAAACAAAAACAGTACAAATGCATGCACAGTATGTACATTAACAATGTATACTTATCATGTATGAATAAGATAAGTCAATAGTATATTGTAGTTTAGTTGTGAGTTTAATTTCTGTATGATATATAAATATATATATATATAAATAAATATATATATATATATATATATATATATATATACACACACACACACACGGAATTTTAGCTGCTAGACAGTAGTAATTTACAAAACATGTAAATTATGATAATTGTGATTGATAGGACCCTTTTGCATTACTGGTTTGAAATCTGAGAGCAGTTTGGACGGGCACATTTGGTGAAGCGGTCATTAACCTAAAGAGATGGGAATGCCGGAGAAGAGTCTGCTGGTCATGGAGGTAGCCATAGAAATTAGGATGGTTTTCTTGCCTATCTAGAAGATTGTTGCCTCTGGCCAGAGTTGGCTGGTAGACATGTGCAGGACCCATAGACATGAGATTGTTGTCCAATTCTGGTTAAAACTTCTGGGTCTGGTTTCAATGGGTAGATTTAGAAAGGGAAAAGATGGCTGGGCAGTACGTGTAGGCAGTACAGTCTGTTTTCTCCGCCATTGATCCAAGAAAATCATTCTGTCGGCAGCTATCCGGACTGGGTGTTCGTACCTGACCCGTCTCACCTACGAGTTCCAACACACAGCTAGCCCCTGGTCCACCCTATTGAGCTTACCGTGATGCCTAAAAATGGCAAGGAAGCCCACAATACGCTAGACCCCATGGCCCAAAATGGTACACTAAAAACAAAAATCCAGGCGCATAGACTAGAGGCCAAGTGAAAAGTCAAAAAGAAAAATTAAATGTAGCTGTGGGTGCTGCTGTCCAAAACTCATAGACAAATGAGGACAGAAGATATAATCAAAGGGGTGGACAGCGCTGATCAGCAGACATAAATAGGACCCTCAGAGGCAAAGTTAAAAACTTTGTTTAAAAAAAAAAAAGTTAAAAAAAAACATTGCCTCTGAGGGTCCTATGTATGTCTGCTGATCAGCGCTGTTCACCCCTTTGATTATACCCAAAATGGTAGACTTCCGCCAGAGACCAGCTAAAGAGCGATACAAATTATTTGCGAAGGCACCAGCAAAGGACTCTTTTACCAAGGGCAGAAGGTAAAAACCCGGTTCCTTTTTTTAAAATTATCTGATGTACCTTTGGCAAAGATTATTTTTCAGCCATGTTTGCTGTTAAAGGTGCCCACAGAGTTCCAGTCGGACCTCCACTAGAACCCACCAAGTGGTGGTGACGTTCCTGTTTAAACTTTTGAATTATTAAAACCAAGATGTGGTGAGGCACTGACAAAAATGCACATTAGATAATGCAATGTCAATATTTCCTGATTTTTTTATTTTTTTTTGGCTGGGCAAAGTTTAAGAAAGGCCAAAGATGCATTTGCCATGCTTAAGTCAAACTTTCTTTAGTCTGGATCAGTTTTAAAGTCCCCTCCGGTTATTGGTCATAAATCTCTAGGGGGAGGTGGAGGCCAGGCGTACGTAAAAGCAGTCATTATTTTAATTTCTTCCATTTATCATAAGGACTCATTGCATGACTCCACAGCCACATAGCGCACCGGTTCGGTAATTCACGCAGCTTCGCGGTGATGCCAGTGGCGCCACCAGGGCATCCCTGTTCGCTTTTCAGGATGCGGAACAAAGCCAACCGCTCAACTGCTTATACAGACAATTGTCACTTTTCCTGGAACAGCTGTTCCTTTGCTAGCACTAATTGGTTTACCAACAAAATCCAGTGTTGAAAGGGGGAATTTTCCAAACGCCTTTTTTTTTTTTTTTTTTTCAATGTTTCAACTGGCACAGCAGAAGTTTTCCTTTCCTGGGAACTGAGCGCCCACTGAGATGGGACCACGTGAGCCGCTGGATCTTGGCACATGGGAACCTAGGTTTCCATCCCTCTGTTTAAGGTCATCCGCCTCAGTTTAAAACATCAAACAGCGTCATTTTACTAAGCTCTGGAAATTGGTCTTTTTTTTTTTTTTAATTTTTATTTATGACTGCGCCTGTTGGAAGCTGCTTAAATGCTGCCGAAACGCAGCTGTAAAGGATGGCATTTACACAACGGAAAAAGGATTCATTTTGTATCTGCAAGAGAGCGCAAGGCAGCCTTGGAAGATACAAACATGTTATAAATTTGGCACATTCTTTCCTATGTAGTTACAGCCCGGCTGTACGTATATTATGATAATGTAGCTAGTGGAAGTGGCGTTTTAGCTGTCACTGTCTTGGAATGCTGCATGAGGAGTTTTCAAAGGTTCCTTTAAATGGCTTTCGCTATGCTATTTAATGAGAACCATTTACTGCTGGGCATTAGGCAGTATTCTATATACGGTATCCTTTTTATTTTTTTTATTATAGATACTTCTATAGCGCCAACAATTTTAGTGCTTTTCCTATACGGTATCTCACAAAAGTGAGTACACCCCTCCCATTTTTGTAAATATTTTATTTTATCTTTTCATGTGACAACACTGAAGAAATGACACTTTGCTACAATGTAAAGTAGTGAGTGTACAGCTTGTATAACAGTGTAAATTTGCTGTCCCCTCAAAATAACTCAACACACAGCCATTAATGTCTAAACCGCTGGCAACAAAAGTGAGTACACCCCTAAGTGAAAATGTCCAAATTGGGCCCAAAGTGTCAATGTTTTGTGTGGCCACCATTATTCTCCAGCACTGCCTTAACCCTCTTGGGCCTGGAGTTCACCAGAGCTTCACAGGTTGCCACTGGAGTCCTCTTCCACTCCTCCATGACGACATCACAGAGCTGGTGGATGTTAGAGACCTTGCGCTCCTCCACCTTCCATTTGAGGATGCCCCACAGATGATCAATAGGGATTAGGTCTGGAGACATGCTTGGCCAGTCCATCACCTTTTCCCTCAGCTTCTTTAGCAAGGCAGAGGTTGTCTTGCAGTTGTGTTTGAGGTCGTTCTCATGTTGGAATACTGCCCTGCAGCCCAGTCTCCAAACGGAGGGGATCATGCTCTGCTTCAGCACATCGGAGTACATGTTGCCATTCGTGGTTCCCTCATTGAACTGTAGATCCCCATTCCTCGTAGCACTCATGCAGCCCCAGACCATGACACTCCCACCACCATGCTTGACTGTAGGCAAGACACACTCATCTTTGTACTCCTCACCTGGTTGCCACCACACACGCTTGACACCATCTGAACCAAATAAGCTTATATTGGTCTCATCAGACCACAGGACATGGTTCCAGTAATTCATATCCTTAGTCTGCTTGTCTTCAGCAAACTGTTTGCGGGCTTTCTTGTGCATCATCTTCTGGGATGACAGCCATGCAGACCAATTTGATGCAGTGTGTGGTGTATGGTCTGAGCTCTGACAGACTGACCCCCCCACCCCTTCAACCTCTGTAGCAGTGCTGGCAGCACTCATACGTCTATTTCCCAAAGTCAACCTCTGGATATGAAACTGAACACGTGCACTCGACTTCTTTGATTGACCATGGCGAGGCCTGTTCTGAGTGGAACCTCTCCTGTTAAACCACTGTATGGCCTTGGCCACCGTGCTGCAGCTCAGTTTCAGGGTCTTGGCGATCTTTTTATAGCCTAGTCCATCTTTATGTAGAGTATGTAAATTATTTTTTTCAGATCTTTAGAGAGTTCTTTGCCATGAGATGCCATGTTGAACTTCCAGTGACCAGTATGAGCGAGTGAGAGCGATAACACCAAATTTAACACACCTGCTCCCCATTCACACCTGAGACCTTGTAACACTAACGAGTCCCATGACATCGGGGAAGGAATATGGCTAATTGGGCCCAATTTGGACATTTTCTTTTAGGGGTGTACTGGCCTTTTGTTGCAAGTGGTTTAAACAATAATGGCTGTGTCTTGAGATATTTTGAGGGGACAGCAAATTTACACTGTTATACAAGCTGTACACTCACTACTTTACATTGTAGCAAAGTGTCATTTCTTCAGTGTTGTCACATGAAAAGATATAATAAAATATTTTCAAAAATGTGAGGGGTGTACTCACTTTTGTGAGAATACTGTATATATATTGTATGTTCACATCAATTCCCTTCCCCAAGGAACTTGCAATCTAAGGTCCCAAATCACATTCATACAGATATATACTAGGGCCAATTTAGACAGGAGCCAGTTAACCTACTAGCATGTTTTTGGAGTGTGGGAGGAAACCGGAGTATCTGGAGAAAACCCACACAGGCACAGAGAACATGCAAACTCTGTGCAGGTAGTGCCTCCTTATTTATGTTGTGTCTGACTCGTTAGCTTGAGACATGAGATGAAAGGTCATCTTTTCTTAAAGTAGTAGTAAATTCACAAATTCAATTTTTACCTACAGGTACGCTTATAATAAAGCTTACCTGTAGGTTAAAGTGATATTAAAGTCACGTTTTTCTTTTTTTTTTTAAATAACAAACATGTTATACTTACCTGTGGTTTTGCACAGAGCAGCCCTGATCCTCCTCTTCTCGGGTCCCCTGCCAGCGCTCCTGGCTCCACCCTCCTGCCTAGTTCCTCCATAGCACACAGCTTGCTGTGGGGGCACCCGAACAAACTCGCTCCTGAACTGCTGCTGTGCGTGTCTATTCAGACACTGAGCCATGGCTTAGCCCCACACCCACTCTCTTCTCACTGGCTGTGATTGACAGCCGCGGAAGCCAATGCTGTCTCAGCCAATGAGGAGAGAGAGTCCCTGGAGAGCCGAGACGCATGCACATACCTGTATTGCAATGGGACTCAGGTGAGTATTGGGGGGGCTGCAGCACACAGAAGGTTTTTTACCTTCATGCATAATGCATGAAGGTAAAAAAAACTGTGATCCTTTAGAACCACTTTAAATGAATATCTCCTAAACGTGCACCCTTTAAGAGATATTCACTTGGTTGGCAGCCGTGACATCATCGGCGTATGCATTCCTGTGCCTGGAAGGTGACAGCGCACCGCTAGAGGGCTTTGTTTCAAGGTAAGTCTTTTATAACGTACTAGTGTGCAATGCATACTAGCACATTATGCCTTTACCTTGCAGGGAGAATTTTTTTTTTTTTTTTAATAAAGTTTACTAACGCTTTAATGTCTCTGCCCTGTCTCACATGCTGTTTTTTTTTTAGAGTGCAACCATTGGTTGGATGAGGGACGGGTTAGGGGTTGGGGTTGTGGAGATGTGGGAGGGGTTGGGGTTGTGGAGATGTGGGAGGGGTTGGGGTTGTGGAGATGAGGAAAGGGTCGGGGTTGTGGAAATGAGGGAAGGGTTGTGGGAATGAGGGAAGGGTTTGGGGGTGTGGAGATAAGGGAAGAGTTGGGAGGGTTGTGGAGATGAGGGAAGGGTTGGGGGAGGGTTGTGGAGATGAGGAAAGGTTTGGGGGGGGGGGCGGGGGAGTTGTGGAGATGAGGGATGGGTGGCGGGGGAGTTGTGAAGATGAGAGAAGGATTGGGGGCGGGGGAGTTGTGGCGATGAGGGAAGGGTTGGGGGGGCGGGAGAGTTGTTAAGATGAGGGAAGTTTTGGGGGGGGTTGTGGAGATGAGGGAAGGTTTGGGGGGGTTGTGGAGATGAGGGAAGGGTTGGGTGGGGGGGGGGGGGGTTGTGGAGATGAGGTAAGGGTTGGTGGGGGGGGGTTGTGGAGATGAGGGAAGGGTTGGGGCTTGTGGAGATGAGGGAAGGGTGGGGGGTTGTTGAGATGAGGGAAGTGGTGGGGGGGTTGTGGAGATGAGGGAAGGGTTGGGTGGGGGGGGGGTTGTGGAGATGAGGGAAGGGTGGTGGGGGGTTTGTGGAGATGAGGGAAGGGTTGGGTGGTGGGGGGGGGTTGTGGAGATGAGGGAAGGGTTGGGTGGGGGGCTTGTGGAGATGAGGGAAGGGTTGGGTGGGGGGCTTGTGGAGATGAGGGAAGGGTTGGGGTTGTGGAGAGGAGGAAAGGGTTGTGGTGGATAAGGGAGGAGTTGTGGAAATGGAAGGAGGGGCTATGGAGCCAGCTTGGCCCTAATGAGCTATTTAAAGTAAACCTGCAGTTTGGATTATTTTCTCATTTTTGGGTAAAACAGTGAATTGATAGTCCCATCGAGCTTTGATTTGCCATCTCTTTTCCATTTGACTGATTTCCTGTACTGTACACACAGCAGAAAGTGAGAATCTCTCCAAAAGAGAGATAAATTGCCTCTTAGTTGTCACTGAAACAAGAGTTCCCACAGGAAGATTTGCCCTCTGTTTTGTTCAACTGACAACTCAGATTTTTTGGGGATTTTTCTCGCTTTCACAAATGTATCTTTTTTTTTTATTAAATATATAGTCTTTATACATTTTGGCTTGTTTTGCATTATAAGCAGCCATCTTGTTGTGGCCCATTACAGCTAAAACGGCTACAGACCGCTTTCTAGAAACTAAGATGGAAGCAGCGTGGGAACAGTACTTTTTAAATGTTTAAGCATACACGTCACTGTCCCTTTTCTTCTATGAGATCTGTGACTTCTTCAGCAGCAAATTTAATAAACAAGCAGCGGGGAAAAATACGGATATAGATGAGCGGTGGTGAAAAAAAGGTCTCGACATGTTTTTGTTATGTCTACAGAGCGGCAATGTTGACTCTTCTCCCGAGTTTTCCAGTTACATGAAATTGTGCAATCTCTATTATCCTTGCGTGCTTTCATTAAAATAAGCAGTTGATCATGAAAGCAACGCTGGCAAAAGTGGTTGTGATTGTGCAACTGGCTGGACAGGACGACTCTAAGTCTGTCCATTCTGGTGCCTGGCTTATAGGCCAAGTGCTATGTCATCAGGCCATGACATGGAGACGAGAGTACAGAACATATTCTGAAAGTGGTGGTAATGTTTGTCAAATCTAAATAGCAGATCTAGGCAACACAAATCATAGCGTGCCACTGAGCTGGTGGTAGGAGGTCAGTTTACCTACTTTATGAGTTTTATATACTTTGTTGCAGTGCAGTCTCTTGTAATGTTACTCCATGAAACGGTCTTCTATGAGAAGCAGGATGCTTTTGGAGTTAATGAAGACCAAGTCTGCCTTTTACAAGTTGAAAGTTAAAGCTGAAAGTAGTTCAATTCCTTCTACGTTAATATTTTTTTTTTTTACATTATACACCCACATATGGGAGCATGCATTCATAACATCAATTCAATTCATCAGATTACATTTATCTGGAGTACATGTCCCACCATGCATAGTGCCAGTGAGTTTGCATGCGTGCCTTAAAGTGATACTAAAGCCTTTTTTTTTTTTTTTTTTTTTTTTTTATATAACAGACATGTTATACTTACCTGCTCTGTGCAGTGGTTTTGCACAGAGCAGCCCAGATCCTCCTCTTATCAGGTCCCACGCCGGCGCTCCTGGCTCCTTTCTCCCTGCCAGGGGCCCCCAGAGCAAGCAGCTTGCTCTGAGGGCACCCAAGCAGGCATGCTCCCGACCCACGGCTCTGTGTGTCTATTCACACACAGAGCCACTGTTTGGCCCTGCCCCCTCCGTTCCCGTATTGGCTCACTGGCAGTGATTGACAACAGCGGGAGCCATTAGCCAAAAGCCAATCAGGAGTGTGCATCCCCAGAGAGGCAAGGCTCTCGTGGACATCGCTGGATTGAGAGGGGGCTCAGGTAAGTATTATGGGGGGGGGGCTGGGGCATTCTCAATGTGAGAATGCTGCCTGTAGCTGCATTTTGGCCACTGGAAGGTCCCATGTAGCCCCGCTGTATTCACCCGTACTTGTATACTTCCAAGAAGGAATACAGGGCACGTATTCCTCCTTGAAAGCATATATGTAAGGGTAGCTACAGCGGGGCTCCATGGGACCATCCAGTGGCCAAAATGCAGCATATTTTTTCACTCCTAAAGACTGAAAGAACTTGGCGCTACAAGCAGCTGCCCCACCAGCACCACTCAAAACCTGGTGCAGCAGGCAAGCTGAGCCATCCACAATCTCTAACCAGGACTAGAAAGAAGAGCTTACCGAACACTAGATCGATCACAAACATCTAAGTTTATTTGACAAATTCTCCACAAACCTGGCAGTGACGGTCGCCACCCCAGGACCGCTCCCCATGGACAAGTTTCACCCAATCAAGGCTTAGTGGTGGAGATAGTTTTCACTCTTGTTTAAAGAATAAAAATAACACTTCTGACTTTTAAGAAACAAATACTAGCCCACAGAGTCCAGTGCTGTCCTTTCTGCAGTCTTTGCTGGCCTTCTTCTTTCTGGCACCTCCATCTTGGATAAGCCAGCTTTGGCTTTCTGATGAAAGTAGAAGTCCGGGGTCTCCACGGATATCGCCAGACGACCTCATGGAACTCTGCAGGACTGGAAACACGATGTATCCAAAAAGCACGTCACAGCAACTCTCCTAAAATTAGATAGATGTCCTATTTGGACGAAACACGTCGGGCTACGCTTACTGCTCCCCACATTACTTTTATCATTGTGATCACTTTTTATGTACCATTGGTTTTAATAAACCTACTCTTTTGACCTGCACCATTGGAGCTCCCCCCTCTTCTTTTTATATACATTTATTTTGAAGAGAGTTGCTGTGGCGTGCTTTTTGGATACATCGTGTTTCCAGTCCTGCAGAGTTACATGAGGTCGTCTGGTGATATCCGTGGAGACCCCGGACTTCCACTTTCATCAGAGAGAGCCACTGATTCGATCATTTAAGCCTCTATGACCCAGTGTCGTTGACATCCGGGTTCATCTGTTCTGGTAAGAGTACCTCATCCCATTTATTCTATTGGATCCACCACTGTTGAAGTTTCACATGGTCGTTTGCACAATAGAAGATCGACCCCTTATTGTTGTGTTCATCTTTTGGACTTTTACTCATTTATTTTATTTCATCTGGGACTTTTGTTTTGTGAATCACTATCGCACTACTGCCCATTTTCATATTTTTTGGATTTGATTTGTCACGTTGTTTTTCTTCCCTGCACTGTACCACAGAGCATATATTTTGTTAGCGCTATATTTTTTCCACAAGCTTTGGCTTTCTAATGTGTCACAGCCGGCTCCCCACTGCACATGCACGAGGCACAGTAGCACTGTGGAACTGGACCTGCAGCCTCCTGGGACGTGCGTTCCATGGGGCTGCAGTCGGGCACCATTTTGAAGCGTGACATGTTTGGTATCAATTTACTCGGCGTAACGTTATCTTTGACAATATAAAATGAAATTGGGCTAACTTTACTGTTGTCTTATTTTTTTAATTCAAAAATATGTGCTTGTAAGACCACTGCGCAAATACAGTGTGACAGAAAGTATTGCAAACTACCGCCATTTTATTCTCTAGGGTGTTAGAAAAAAAAAAACGTACTATGTTTGGAACGTCCGGTTTAAGTAATGTAGGTTTTAAGTAATTTAGGTTTTAAGTAATTTTCTAGCAAAAAAACTGTTTTTAACTTGTAAACAACAAATCTCAAAAAGAAGCTTGGTCCTTAAGTGGTTAAAGGGATAAAACATGGGGGGAATATTAGGTATTGCAGAGATGTGGTTCATCTTGTAATTCTGCACTGACATAACCAAAACAATTTTTTTTTTTGGAGAGGCTTCTAACCTTCCCTGTATTCCAAGCTCTCCAGTAATATGTATTCCTTGCTAGTGGAAGAGGCAGGGAAGGGTTAATTTGTAAATGAAGTTCCCGTTGTCTTGGCAGACGACTTCCCACGAGACAACCGTCTGACGGCCCCATGAATAGCGCGATAGCTCGTCTTATCTGTAGATGCTGGCTGTCTGCATACTTGGCATGTTTTATAGGAAGTGCAGATAATAGTGACAGGATAAGATTTTGTTATATATGTATATAGAAGAAAGCCTGAGAACCGCCAGCGGGATTTTGTTTGTGCATGACACAACCCCAGACTTGTATCTCTTATTGTCATCTGCCTTTTTGTGACGCTTCCGACCGGCGCCCTGGTTCCGCTGATCCGTCTGCCCTACCCCTTGTGATGGATGCTAGCAGGGAAAAGCAAAAATGATTGAGATGGTAACCAGTCAGATGATTGGCGTCGTAGCCCTTAGCTTTGCTTAGCTTTTTTGGAATATGGAGGGTTTAGGTATTTCTGCAAAAATGTGTTCCCCTTTGATAAGATAAGATGGAGATAAGATAAGATTTATTGTCATCGTAAAACAAATCACAATGAAATTACATTTCTACTCCACACATTATTCATACATCACAATTTCCAACCGTACATTTACCACATAGGATTTAATTATACCAAAAAAGTGTGTAAAAAAAAAAAATATATATATATATATATATATATATATATATATATATATATATATATATATATATATATATATAAATGTGTCCCCATATTATAAAAAATATAAAAAGTGCCCTCATATTAAAAAAAAAAACTAAACAAGACAATAAAATAAAGCTATAAAACTTTGCCAGTACTTTAAGACCACTACATTAAAAAATATTGTGTTCAGGTTACTGTATGGTCAGTACCTTTTTATAAAAGTGTTCAGTGTATAAATGCATTTTTTTTTTTTTTACATTTCACATGCCTTTTTCTCCACATTTACATGCAGGCCAAACTGTCCAACAAAATTAACAAATACAGCATTTGGGACAATTCATATGCCATATCATATATAACTGGCGGGGTTGCTTACAGTGGTCAACTTTTGTTCACATGGTTTAAACCTTTTTTTTTTCCCCAAAGGAAGAAAAGCTGTAACTGCCTAAAAGTGCTGTGTTTGGGCTTTTAATTTTTAATTTATTTTTTCTTAAAGTTAAAGCGGAATTCAAGTCAGAACCTAAATAACTCTAAAAAAGGAAAGGAAACACAGCACGTCTAAGTGCAGTATTGGTAAACCATTTAATGATGAGTCAAAAGTGAAACTACAAAGGGAGCATAAACACAAGCATGATAGTAATCCTGCAGCAAAATCCGGGTGGTGGTTTTCTCCTAAACGTCCGTGTCTCTGAAGTGCAGCTGACAGCTTGTGCGGGTGGATTCCAGCATTCGCAGCCTATGGGAACAGCAGGGGAGATCGAAGATGACGTCACTTCCAGATGCAGGGTGAGAGGAGGCGGCTTCACGCTTGGAGCATGCTTGCTCCTTCCTCAGGCCACATTCTAAGCCTAATCCATCTAGCCCTGTAAAGCAAAAATCGCTGTACTTGCCTGTTCTGCAGCTGTTCCGTTCCCGTGCTGAGCTGTCAGCGGCGTCTTTAGTGAGTGGGAGTGTGCAGGAGAGGCAGCAGACAACAGAAGCCCCATAGTAACTCTATGGGTGACGTCACTTCCCAGGCATTTCACAGCCGTTGTCGGTTCTCTCCTGCACGCAGCTTCTGCTTCTGGAGATCGGACCAGAACGGCTGCAGAACAGGTAAGTATAGCGATTTTTGCTATACAGGGGTTAGAAAGATTAGACTTGGTTAGGTGTTGACTGGAATTCCACTTTAATTTAAAATGACATGTCCAGCTAAGACTACACTGTCCACAGGGTTACAACGCCTCTGTGCATTTTCTCTACAGAACAGATAGCTTTGCTACCCAGGTAAATGGAATGGAAGAATAACAGGGAATGGCAGATTTAGGCAGCAAAGCAACCTCACACCATAGGATTTTCACCACCATGCTTTATAGTTGGTATGAGGTTCTTCTGCTAAAATGCTGTCTTCAGTTTTCAACAAACATAAAATATCTTCTGTTACTGTGGCTAAAACCATCACCAGTCCATAGCACATTGTTCTAGAAGGCCTGGTCTTTGCCTAGATGTTCAATAGAAATCTGAAGACTTGCTCTAATGTTCTTCTTGAACAGCAAAGGATTTTTTTTCTGACACATTTCCCTTGCAGGTTAATTGACGTAATTACTTTGATTCTTTCTCTGATTGTAGATGTACAATCATCTAAGTTTGCAAGAGTAATGCCCTGTACTCATGACCGGTTTTCCCATCGGAATAAACTCTGGGCTTTAGCAAAATGGCAGCCTCCAGCAAAGAAAAAAAAAAAAGAAAAAAAAAAAAACAGGAATATTGCTGGAGGCAATTTACAGCACACACTCATTTTGGTAGCATAATTATTAATGTGGAATGTATGTTACTTGCTAAAGAACATTATTTTATATCCAGTTGATATGGGTAAAGTTCCGCTTTAAGTTTAAAATTCAAGTAAATTGAAATCATTGGCACCAAACCTGGAACATTTAATTCTAATTTCATGGATTTCAAGAGATGACAGATCTGCATTTTTATAAATTTAGATTAGAAGAATAAATACACCATGTCAAATTGATGTGTCATTTGCGCAAGTATATTACCTTTATCTGTTTAATTTAAGATTTAATGTTTGCCTGTTTAAACATGTTGAAAAAAGTCCACAATATTCATAGGTAGGGCTGGGAGATTTTCTTTAAATAAAAAAAAAATCTTCGATTTTCTTAAAAAAAAAAAACTCGATTCACGATTCAAATTGAGTTTTTTGGTTTTTTTTGGACACTGCCGGTCCTGAGGCGCTGTAGGCAGGAGCTTTAAGGCGAGGCCGCGGCTTCGGCCTAGTCCGCGGCGTCCGGTCGAAGCCGCGGCCTCGCCTAAAAACTCATGCCCGCAGCGCCTCGGGACCGGCGCGGTGAAAAAAAAAAATCTAAAAAAATCGATTTGCTTAAATTTTTAATCAATTTGACCTCTCAACTCGATTCAAGATTTAAATCGATTTTTTTCCCCAGCCCTTCATAGGGCATACTTACTTTTTCATACGACTGTATGGCATTTTTTTTTATTTTGCTGATAGTTCTACTTTATTCGTGTAATCAAACAATAAGTCTTAAATCATGAAATAAACGTGCCAAGTCTCATTTTTGTTTTGCTTATTGAAGCAGCGCTAAGTGTCCGATGTCATAAAACACTCTATATAAAACAAATATTGGAGAGAAAAGGAAAGTTCAAAATGGAGCTGTGGTCTGTGGGTATGTAGAAATATGTAGAAATCCTTCCACCAATAGTGATCACCGCGTGAGGGGGTTACCCCCCGTGAGATTGCACTCACCACAATTTCAGTAACCACACGCCTTTGAATGGTAAACTTTAAAACTCTCCGTCTCCTTAATTCAACCACCAGGTGGCGTAGAACATTCTCGGTTAGTGTAACATAGGGAGAAAATGAAATGCCATATAGCGTAATATTGCTTCAGGATGTTTATTAAATATTTCAAAAAAACACACTCCCCCCTTTAAAATATGCGTACCAAATGTACTAGTATAATAGAGCATTGGAAAAGTGCACTGTGCCTGTATTTTTCGTCCCCCGGGAGGTATTCCGGAATGCGCGCTGTATAAAGCTGATCTTTCGCTTCCTGGTTACCTTCCGGTGCGTGGAGCGCACACGTCACTTCCGGTAGATTGCGTCCCTGGTGCGTTTCGTCACTTCCGGACGTCGTCTGAGGGCGTTCTACTTTATTATACTACTTTCAACATATTTGTGAAATGTCTTTAAAAAGAAAAGTTGAGCTTTAAAGAGTAACTCTACTTTTGTAGAGAAAAACAAACAATCCTGACAAAGGGGATCAATGCATATTGCAGGAATTTTAAGAAACTTTGTTGCAGATTCCTACCTGTTTCTTCTCTGAAGAAAAAGCTTTTTTTTGTGCAGAGTAAATCTAAATAGGAGTGACTTTTACATTACTAAAGTGATTGTAAAGACTCATTTTTTAAAACAAAAAGCAAACATGTTATACTTACCTGCTTGTGAATTGGTTTTGCACAGAGCAGCCTCGATCCTTCTCTTTTCGGGTCCCTCTTCTGTGCTCCTGCCCCCCCCCTCCTGTTGCACAGAGCAGCCCTGATCCTTCTCTTTTTTTCGGGTCCCTCCTCTGTGCTCCTGGCACCCCCCCTCCCTCCTGTTGCAGAGAGCAGCCCCTATCCTTCTCTTTTCGTGTCCCTCTTCTGTGCTCCTGGCCCCCCCTCCCTCCTGTTGGGTGCCCTCACAGCAAGCAGCTTGCTATGGGGACACACAAGCCGAGTCACAGCTCCCTGTGTCCATTCAGACATGGAGCAGCGACCCAGCCCTGCCCCCTCACTCTCCTAATTGGCTGAATGACTTTAGAATGCGTTAAGAAAAAAAAAACCTTCTGCCTTTACAATCCCTTTAACTGCTTGCCAACCAGCCACCGTTATTATACTGGGACAGGTCAGCAAGTTCCCGCGAACCGTCATAGCTGTACATCGGCCCTTTAAGAGGGGATAGCAGGCGCGCGCCTGCTGCTCTGCGGGGGTGCCGAAGCGCTGGCCGACGATCGCGGGCACGAGAGCCAGAACAGGGACGTGTGTGTGTGTAAACACACAAATCCCTGTTCTGTGAGGAGAGGAGAGACAGATAGTGTGTTCCCACTAGCTAGGAACAACTATATGTCTCCTCCTCTAGTCAGTCATATCCCCCCACAGTTAGAACACCCACATATATGGAACACAGTTAACCCCTTGATCGCCCCCTAATCAGTGCATTTTTATAGCACTGATCGCTGTATAATAGTCAGTGGTCCCAAAAATATGTCAAAAGTGTCCGATGTGTCCGCCATAATGTCGCAGTCCTGATAAAAATCGCTGATCATCGCCATTACTAGTAAAAAAAAAAATAATAAAAATGCCATAAATCTTTTCCCTATTTTGTAGACGCTTTAACTTTTGCGCAAACCAATCAATATACACTTATTGTGATTTTTTTTACCAAAAATATGTAGAATACATATCGGCGTAAACTGAGGAAAAAATTTACTTTTTAAAAAAAAAAAATTGGGAATATTTATTATAGCAAAAAGTACAAAATATTGTTTTTTTTGTTTTTTTTTTTCAAAATTGTCGCTATTTTTTTGTTTATAGCGCAAAAAATTAAAACCGCAGAGATGATCAAATACCACCAAAAGAAAAATATTTTGTTTGGGTACAACATCGTACGTCCCCACAATGGTCAGATAAAGCGACGCAGTGCCATATCGCAAAAAATGGCCTGGTCATTGAGCAGCCAAATCTTCCGGGGCAGGGTCAGCTTCCCTTTACAAGTGATTATTCTTTTGGGATTATCTGACCAATTTTTTGTTGCAGTGGATGCCTAAAATCTGATTTGTATTTTAGTGCAGACTTCTGGGAAAATCAGTGAGCCAATCACACAAGCAGGAAATGACAATATCTGGGGAAGTTCTGTACAGCATCTGTGCACAGAACACCTCTAGGTTGCCATATTGCATTGTAGAAAATTGTAGAAAATTACGCTGCGGGTTGAAATTGAAAGGGTAATTTTTAATAACATTAAAGTAATTCTAAAGATTTTTTTTTTAAATAAAAAACCTGTCATAAATACCTGCTCTGTGCAGTGGTTATGCACAAAGCAGCCCTAATCTTTCTCTTCTGGGGGCCCCCACCGGCGTTCCTCGCCCTTGCTCAATTCATGTGGCTTGCTATGGGGGCACCCATGCGGCCCCAACCTCTAACCGGGCTCTGTGTGTCCAATGACAAAAAAACCTGGCATGGCCCCTCCCTCCCGCTTTCTCCTCACCAACCCCCAATGGCTCCTGCTGCTGCCTCGATCTCCAATGAGGAGAGAGAGGGCAGCTGCACTTGGGCACAGTGCTGGATTGAGATTGGGCACAGGTAAGTATACGGGGGGAGCTGAACACAGGTTATTTTTACCTAAATGCAGAGAATGTATTCAGATAAAAAAAAACTACCTTTAGAACCACTTTAAATAGACTTAAATTACAATATGGCTTGTGTAGCAATTGTATATGCTATAATTTAATTTGCTATATTTTTTCCTGCAAAAGTTGAGTTACTATTTAACTGCCACGTATGAAAATTGTAGAAGGTATGCAGCTATAACTGCACTGTGTAAGGCAAAATCCTTTCTACAGACATACAGAGAGAACCAAAAAGTTGTTGTTTTTTTTTTTTTGGGGGGGGGGGGGGGGGGGTTATAATTTTTTAATGAATTGGTGAAGAACCTAGAACCTTTTATTATGTTTACATTTCTACCTGTGTCTGTTAGGGATTTCAATTAATTTCCAATTCCAATGAGGAAACTTAGACAAAATCAAATGAAAATATCTTTTTTTTTTTTTTTTTTTTTTACTTTGTGTGACATAATGTTAAATTCAGTGCAGATTTTCCTTTTGAATACAATAGAAACGTTTTAAACTAATC